>JAUCMR010000059.1:1525958-1557687 GCA_032357425.1 Enteromius argenteus | reverse complement strand
AAATACACAAAGACAAAAATTGTAGCATGAGACATGCTTTAATAAAAGATCACTAGGGATTTTTAAACTATACTTAACAAATATTGGTCTTACCCTTGTAGACCAGAGATCCCACTCTCCAGTTGCACTGACCACAAACTCAAAGATGGTCTGGTCCCCCTGTGTTTTAGGCAAGTCCAACTTGGCATTGTGCTGTTTAAGGAATACCTCCATCTTGGCTCGATCATCCAATTCCAGCAAAGCACCAGCAGACCACATCACAGCAAATATGAAGAGACGTTTGATGTGAGCTGCAGTTAGGTGTTTCTCTTCAACGGCTGGCAAAAGGCCCTATATTGAACAAATCAGAAGCATTTTATGTCTCTTCAAAGTAGCCACCATTTGCCAAGATTATAGTTCAAGATTATTCTATCTTTAGTATCAATAACATGAATTAAACCCATTGAGTGTGTCAAAAATTCGAACAGATAGGGATATTAATTCAAGAAGCTGCTCAAGCTTTATTTCATGATAAATGAAAATGATTGTGACTGTGCATCACAGTTCACCTGTAATAAATCTATTGTTTGCTTGATGTACATGCACTCAAGCAGCTGCATTTTTGGGGAAACGGCTGTGCAGACAAAAGTCATCAAATCCTGTGGAAAACAGTCAATAGTCAGTAAGAGATTTACAAAACTGTGTACAAACTCTTACCTTTCCCTAGGCAATGTCAAAAAAATCAATAAGCTTTTCATATTCATAAACCACTTAATAGCATAAATGGTTGTACAAGCGTTGTATTGATCCATTTTAATATTGATGTTTTACCCAGTTTATATCACTAGATGCCTCTCAAAATGTAACTAAATATTCTCATAATAACTGATAATAACAGGTTATAAAAGGTAAGCTGTACTCCAATAATCCACAGTATGTATCAAAGAGCATGTAAAATACTGCCCACATGTCACCTGATAGATAGAGTTGAAGGAGGCCAGTAGCACTTCAGCCTGTGTTGCTGGGATCTTTTGCACCCAGGCCTGCAGTATGGGTTGCCATTCCAGGACAGAGGAGCTCATAAAGACCATTCCATTGCGGGACACAGTGGCAGGAGATGCATTGTCGATGTTGTGTGGCTCAAATACCACCTTGCAGTTGGGAGCCATTGGTATTCGGTCTCCATTTGCCAGGGTGAGGGTTTTGTTGTCGTCCAAGACGGAGTTGAGATTTTCAATCCAGATAGCATCGACTGGACCATCAAGAACAATCCATATATGTTCTCCCTGTGAAATGTTTTAATTTGATATTTTAAGAACGTGCTAGTGAAAAGACATGAGCAACAGGTAAAAAAGTCATATTTGATCAGTAACGACAAATAAAATAAAAGGCTTATTGGCAATAGAGTCAAGGATCAATTTACATAAGCATATCAATCATTAAATTAAGTTGCTTGTTAATGCAACTCTTTCACCTTTTTGGATTTTAAAGTTTTCCTCCACAGTGTAGAGAAGACACCATCTGTCCAGTCATTTGTGGCCACATCCAGTGTGCCAAACATCTGGGAGGCAGTAATAGCCTTGGGATTCATCCTCATTTCTTTGTGTGGACTTCCACATTCTGTCATTGCTTTCATTAGAGTGTGGATACAGGTGGTCTTTCCTGTTCCACTGGGACCAAGAGTCATCATACCTACATACAGAGAACAAATATATGGAATGAGGTCAGCATTGCCCACTTCAGCCATGGACATACGACAAAATTCATTCTTATAACTCTAATAGAAGTCAAATGGAAAATGTCTAACCATGTCTCACTCTCTGTGTCTCATATAGTTGCACAAGTTTGAGAATCCAGGGTGGGTGTGCAATCAATCCAGCTTCTTCAGCTTGTTTGGTGATAGAAGCTTCCAGGTCAGGATAACCGGCTTTATCCAGCTGGATGCCCGGAAACAAGTCGTTTATCAGACTCATGAACAGGGGCTCATCTTCATCTACCTGTTTGGAGGGAGAGGCAGGAATAGAGTCAGCTGCTGAAAATATCTGTGACACACTATTACTATTCTGTGACATCCTATTACTTCAAGGTGTTATTTCCAAACAGATTTGGATCAGTCATAGTCACCAGTTTGGAGAGGTTCATGTCACGCAGAACTCTCATGACCACAGTTTTTTCTGGCTCAGTTGGGTTAGATCTCTTTACAGCACCCAGAGTTCTCAAAACAGACAAGATGTTTCTCAAGCCAAAGTCATAATGGACCTGTTAAGTGATAAAAAAAAAGATGTTATGCCCATCAAGAAAGAAAACTTTCTTTGTTTAAAATTGATTAAATAAAAAAATTAATAAATTTATTTATTTATTTAACGACATATTAGCTTCAAAAACTTAATGAAAAACTCAAGTAAAATTAACATTAATATTGTAATTTTTCTGTTTATTACTGTGAAGCTGCTTTGAAACAGTTTGTATTGTTTAAATATATGTATACATATATGTGACTTGAAACACAACACAGAGTTTTCATTTTGGGGGTGAACTATCCCTTTAATTATGTATTGTGAGTACCTGTTTAGAAAGCTGTTCCTCGCACAGTTTGTACAGCGTGTAAAACTTGCGGCTGAGAACTTGATTTTCACGAAAACCTGCGCTGGCAAGTTTCACTCTCATGATGATGGCTCGGTCAGGCACCATCATGGACACTGTGCGGAACTGAATTTTCAAGTTCTCAGGAAGCTCCTGTCTTCCAGCGTAACCTGGGTTCTGTGATGAAAAATGACCATTTAATGGAGGGGAAAATACTGAAGAAAGAGTAAAGCTGATGATACACGGGGTAACTTTTTGAGCAATGTTGCCGGGCAACTTTGGTTAATGTTGCCATCAACGGGCAACCAAGTGATACACAGGGCCCATGACCAATCATAAGTATACAGATAGAAATTTGTTACCTATTTTGAGTGAGAAAGTACTCAAGCAACACTGCTCAAAAATAGTTACCCGGCAACACTGCTCAAAAAATTGTCCCATGTATCATCCGACTAAGACAAAACATGTCAGTTGTTTCCTATATGGCCTCTTTCATGACTGCAGCATAGTTCCATGGCATACAAAGGGTGTTACATTACCATAGTAAGGAAGATGCCAAACTCTCTATCCATATCCACCACATCTCCATCTGTGAATATGAACTGAGACTTTTTGTTCTTCTTGCACTGCAGGACGATGTAGATTTGTTGAGCAGCTACTGAGAGCACAGGCAGCTCGATGCGGTTGAACTCATCAAAACAGCCCCATGCACCAGACTGAGCTAATCCTGTTTGACAAACATTATAAACATGAAACACCATTGGAAAAAGCCCATACATGTTAAATATGCATCCACTATCTTGATTATTGTTGAAACAGGTGCTCTGTATAAGGTGAAAGAGAAAAAAGCCGTAAGTGCAGGTGGACTCAACCTTTATAGATGCGGCCCAGTCCACGGAAGTCCATCTGGTCAGAGCAATTGAAGACAACCACATATTTTCCCAGGCAACGGCCCATGTCTTTGGTGGTTTCCGTTTTTCCTGTCCCAGCAGGACCAGCAGGAGCCCCTCCCATACTCATCCCTAAGGCCTGGGCCAACGTGATATAACATCTGCAAGAAACAAATCAACAAAAATAAATAAACAGGTGGTTAATGCACTGGAGAAAATGGTGCTACTTGTTATTAGCCATTTTTGATCAAGAATGTGGCATCTTCCAATATATCTACACTTGCCTGTCAGTGAGAGGTGTGATCACCAGACGATCAGTGCAGCCCAGATATTCATTACAGTAATCAAATTCCACATCAGTGATTTGGATTATGCATCTGTCTGTATCCTCTTTGAAGTAGAAGCGGGACTGTTTCTGCCATTCAAAGTCTAACGGTGACCGGATGTTCATTCGTACCTTGAGTGGAGCATAAAAAGGCAATGTAAAGGTTAGAAGTGAAACAAATCAGTCTTGTACAAGGTTCTGCAGGTTTTATTTCAAATATATATGCTTTTGAATTTTCTATTCTTTACTGAATATCATAATGAAATCATATGAGGGTTTCCACAAAAATAAGTGGGGAAAAAAATATTATTATAAATGTTTATTGAGCAGCAAATCAACACATCAGAATCATTTCTGAAGAATCATGTGACACTGAAGTGGAGAATAATGATGCTGAAAATTCAGCTTTGCATCACAGGAATAAATAACATTCAAAAAATTATTCAAATAGAAAACCATGATTTCAAATTATGATAATGTTTCACAATATTACTGTTTTATTGTATTTGCGATCAAATAAAGGTAGCTTTGGTGACCTTAAGAAAATATATATTTTTGATTTTGAATGACAGTGAATAAAGACTGTGTTCAATTTGGTCTGTAAGCATAAAGCTATTTTAGGAAAAAGATACATATCAAACAATTTATACTGAAGAGCCCACAAATTAAATACCAGGTCATCAAAAATGTCCTTCTGGTGAACGTGTATTGTGATGAGTGTCTCATATTTGGTTCTCTCCATCTTGGTCAGATCGTGAGTAGTCATATCAATCAATTCATTCAAAAGATCCAGGAAGTTCTGGTTAGTGGTCTGCATTATCTGTACAGAAAAGACAAATGATCAAAAAAATGAGGGAAACATCCTCCAAAATAATGTTAGACTGCAACAGAACATATATACTGAATAAATCTTATTGGTAGTGAAAGAACGCTGTCCATTCATAAACTTCAACATCCTGATTTTAAATCTGACATGAAGGACTAAATTGAAACCTTTTTGTCAGTCTTGCTATTACAGAGAGCCTCCTCAGCATCTCTGGTCCAGATGAGCTGTATGCCAAGCAGCCCAACCTGAGCAGGGAACATCGACTGGAACTCCACCAGTTTAAAGCCCTGGTCAGTAATAACCATATGGGCCTGTCGTATAATGTTGTGAATGGTCTTCCTGACTCCATCCAGTACCAGACCCAGCCAGGCTTCTACATTACCCTGTGGGGTGACATCATTAACCATCTTCATTATCAGTAAATCTATGGGATTTCTCACAGTTTTATAAACCATGAGGCAGAAACCATAAACCCCAATAACTTAAGGTAATATCACACTTCTCCACATAATTTGAGGTTTGAGATAAATGTAATCTCAGAAATGTCATACCTGGGCATTGATTGGTTCACTCAGATTCACGGTTTCCCCTTCTTGTGACTGAAAGCTTAGTATCTGGTCATAGTTTTTCTCATGAAACACAACTCTGTTCACATTATCAAAAAGGTTCAACAGGTGACCCTAAAAAGCAAAAAAAAAAAATAGAAAAAAGGTTAGAGGTTAACATTTACTAAATGCTGCTTATGATGACCATAAATAAATGAGAGGTGTTATATGGCATGATAACAAAGTTAGATAAGCGCACCTGTATGGTGTGGGAGTCAGATGCCTGACCCAGTATCTCCAGCAGGACAGGGTCAGACACGAAAAAGAACCGTGGAAAGACAAGGCGTTTCTTTTCCAGGTATCCGCTCAGAGATTTCTGACACACTTCCAGCTGTTCCAGAAGGTGCGGCAGCAGCTGCTGCAGCGTCTCATCCCCGACACAGCACTGAATGACACCAGGAATCTCGTGTGCCCGCTGCATTATCCTCTGCCATGATTTGTCGATGGTTTGGAAGCGTTTAGCCTCCTGTAAAGAGTACATGTTCAAAAAATGTAAATACATTAAAAAAAAAAACAGTTTAATGTAATTAACAGAAGGTTATTCCACATAATATCTATTCTTTGCACTTATGTATCATGTTGCACTTATCTCGTGTGCATCACCTGAGCATAGCTTTTTTGTGCAATGCATGTAAGTGAGTGTTAAAAGAGGCCTTACTACTTTAGAGGCCATTCACACTATTTCCACATATAATCCAGGATTTTGGCAGTGAAATAGAAAAAACACAAGGTCTCGAGGTTACGAAAAAAGGGATAATGTATTTGGATTCATGTTACCTGCGGCAGTTGTTTGGCAATGTCTCCACCCACAAACACAGCCTCCAGGTACAGCCACAGATTTTGCACTGTGAGCCACTTCTCAATCACCTCTGAACTGTTTGACAATTTCTGCACCCACTGCTGGATGGTGGGCTTAAACGGAGCATTATATCTGAAACAAAAATTACATCAAATTTACATCAATCTATAATGAAATACAATATCAAATTGCATAACATATATTTTTCCAGTGTATTAACCACCATACGTATAAACACAAACATTTATATACAAACACACATGATTAGTACAAAATACCTGTTACTCATTAAAGACCCCAGCACCATAAGACTGTCCTCCATTAAAGCCACTTTCTCAGAGGTGTCTGATCCCTTTAGCAGCAGCTCTCCGCGATTCCTAAAAGGTGTTTTTAATAAATGAAGGAATGAATTGATTTATGGCAAATTATTGAATTTAATTACAGATTAATTCCTTCTCTGACCTGAATGATGCAAACGTGAACTGATGGCTGCTCCATTCAGTCACAACATCTTTGAGTTTGGCATCAATGTCTCGCTCCTTAACAGCACTGATACACACATCCTGGCACCCAGAATGTTTTCATAAGATACTGGCAGCATTGCAATTTTTTATGCTGATGCAAAACCATTGAGGTTATGTTAAATGGAATATTTTGCCTGTACAATACCTCAATATCTTCTTTGTTCTTTAGCAGAGGTGCTTCCATGATATTTCTAAGGCTAAAATTGGGAGCTTCCACTTCAAACTTGTGGCCAGTAAGATCGGTTAAGCGCTGCCAATGTCGTGGCATCATTGCCTAGTTGTGTAAATGTGTATGTTAATAAAAAATAGTTTGCTTGTTGTGTATAAATGCAATATGTGTGTATGAACAGATGTTTGCTTAACATCACCTTATTTGCCATCATGTAGAGTAGAGGACAGGTTTCATTAAAGTCATCAATGGTCTTTTTCAGGTCATTGAAAGCTTGCCATTCCTTAAGGGCCCCAGGCAGCTTACGGATCCTTGAAAAGAATTACAAAATATGCACTCAAATTCACTTTAATACAATATACAATATTTATTACTTAGATTAGTTAGAAAAGTAAAATCATAAAAACCTATTTTGAAAATCCAGCAGTTCACTGTTTATCTTTTCAATATTGAGGTCAGCCCATAGTATGTCGTAGTAGCCAGAAACGCTGTCAATCACAGAATTGTAGAGGCTGTAGAGCTTGGACAAAAGGTTGAGCTCTCGTTTGATTCTGTGAAGATCAGGATATTCTGGAAAAAGAAAGAATGATTAAAAAAAATTAATAATTAATTAATTAGAAATTAATACTTTCATTCAGCAAGGATGCATGGAATCCAGCAAAAGTCCCAAAAAGACATCTAGAATCTCCCTTTGAACCTTCTATTATTTAAAGAAAAAAACAGTTCCACAAAAAAATAAAATAAATAAATAAGCAGCTGTTTTCAACATTGATAATAATACAAAATGTTTCCTAAGCACCAAATCAGCATATTAGAATGATTTCCGAAGGATCGTGATGAATTACATTTTAAAATAAATCAATTTAGAAATGATTAATTGCAATAGTATTTCACAATATTACTGTGTGACTTTCAAAAACTAAAAAACCTTGAGTGGGTTGTACAGTTGACAAACATTACAAATAGAAAATTTCACATTACATCCAAAACCATAAGGCTGTACAAACAGTTAACCAGATTACATGTCTGTCCCTCACAACCTCATTTTCATTCAAATCTAAGTAAACATAGCATCTACCCTGTCCTTTCTAAACCTAAACCTATTTTAACAAAAATAAATAACACAGAAGCACCTGTAACAGGGAGGCCAAACAGTTCTTCTCCACTAGAAAAGGTGACAAATTTCCTCCACAGTTCATCAAACTTGGCCTGATAAACTTGCAGTCTGTCACTGGCTTCACGTGGGGCCAAACCTGCAACTCCAGGACCACTGAAAACAAAAGCAGAAGCTTTATTAAGACACTATAATCACTAATAAAGGTATGTAAGAGACTATATGAAGTTAATATGCAAATTCACCTGCTGTCATAGTCAGCATAGAAAGTTTGCACAGATTCTTGGAAGACTTCAACTCCAGCTACAAGCTCAGCCTTCATTTGAGGCTGAATTTCCAAAAGCTTATTCTGTGTTTCTTTTGCCTTCGAATTGAAAACAGATCAACATACATTTACAAACAAACCTAAATCCCAAAAAGACAAAGTAAAGGTGATTCTCTACTTTCTTAATGAGACATTAAGTAGAAAAAATAAAGAGAATAAACTACCACATATACTACTTCATGTGGTCTCAAAAAACATACCGTTACATTAAGTTCCTTCCAGGCATATACAACCCCATCAATTTTTTCCGCATTTCCATCATTGAAGAACAGCTCATGGCGATTTAACAGAGCGAACGATTCCTCCACCGGTCCTCTGGTGGTCTCTATCCGTATCTCCGCTTCTCGTATCTCTTGCAGGGCGGCCATGGTTTCCCTCACATCATCCAGGTCAGAAATTGGCCTCTGCAGCTGCTTGCTCACCCCATCCACAAAAGAGCTAATTTCAGCCATGCCCACTGAGGCTTTCTGATTTAGAGCTGCACCAAATGCACGTTTCCAGGTACGACACTCTTGAACGAGGGAGAGCTTGAGGGAGTCAGTTACATAGAGGATGGGGCAGACGGTGCAAGTGGAAGGAAGCTCTTGAATCCGGGTCTCAAATGTCTAATCAAATACATGTAGTGGAATTTAGGATCACTCTCAGTTAGACTGCAACTATCTTTAAATTTTATAAGCATTATTTGAAAATTACGTACAGAATACAAAGATAGTTGGGCGCTGAATTCTGACAATATTGGTTTGGTCTCCAAAAATACTTTCACTTGTTCTGCTGGGTCCTAGATCAGAATCAGATTTAGAATCAGAATCATGAAATGTCACACATTTTGTTTTCCTGATTTTACAAAAAATTATGTGCCTGTCATAAACATATCTGGTTCATATTTCACTCCTAAATAGTATATATATAAAGTTTTTTTTTAATATATTTAATGGAATTATATTATAATATATATATATATACACACACACACAGTGGTATCCAAAACTAAGAAAAATATGATTTTGACCAGCAAAAAATAGTTTCAGGTCAGTTATTTCTTCATAGTAGGAAATCTCAGTTTAAATTTCCAAACATTTATTTTGCCATAAATTGTAATAAACCAGTGAGATTTTTGTTTCTACAAGGAGTCTGACAACAGCCAGTGCTCCACACAGAGATCTGATATTATTATCATCCAGTCGGTCTGGAATGACATGAAGTAACAGAACAAACAGAAACAGACTAAATCCAGAACTGTGACAAGGTCTCCAAGATGTTTCAAGAAACCTACCTGTAGCACAGCTACAGTACTGTTAAAAGTTTTAGGCACTTAAACGGTAAAAATGCTGTTGCTGGATATGAGGATGTTATCAAAAATAATGTCATAAATAGATTTTCTTTATCAGTTACTTTCTATTAAATAAATGTAAACATTTGGTGTGACCATCAGCTTTTGCCCTAGGAGCACTTTTGCATAGTTTTTCAAGGAAGCTTTGCATGTAGGTCTCTTTAACCATCTTGGAGATGTTGCCAGAGTTCTTCAGGATTTAATCTGTATCAGTTTGTTCTGTTCCAGACAGACTGGATGATGATAAAATCAGATCTCTGTGTGGAGCGCTGGCTGTTGTCAGATTCCTTGTGAAAACAAAAATCTCACTCGATTATTACAATTAATGGCAAAATAAATGTTTGGAAATGTAAACTGACATTTCCTACTGACACACTATATATCTAGAGAGAGAGAGTGAGAGATAGAGAGCGATTTTGCTGAATACCTGTTTCCACAGGGCTGAGAATTGAGGCAACCCTTTCAGGATGTCCCCAGCATCTGCTTTGAGAGAGGACACCACAGGGACAAGCTGGGACAAAGCCTTGTTCACATCCTTATGTTCTGTCACTTGTCTGTCCAGAGTCCTCAGCATGAGTGGTTTGGTGACTAGAGTCTCATCTCCAAGCTCACGCGCTGCTGCCTGCTCTGCCTGTGGAGTCACAAGACTTCTACATCTAACTAACCTCTGATAGAAGTTAGAACACATCTTTCACATGCCAGTAACTATCACAGTATAATTTAGTAATTATCTTAGTTTAAAAATGAGCAAAAATCAAATGTACATTGAAGGTCTTTCCATGGACAATGGAAGTCTGTGAGGCAATGTATTGATAAGCTTAACTTGTTTTGAACCCACATCAACCCTTTAATTCTGTTACCTCCAGTTGTTCTTGTTGGACATGGGAAAATTTCCAGAGTGGAATATCCTTTGCCATTGAAAGCACCATGTTCACAGCTTTATTCAGAATGCCCTGCACAACAATTCATATCAATATGTACATACGTGAAGATGTCCATTTCTGATGGCTTGTGTTTTAAGTATACAGTATACTATATATACAACTGTTAAAAGGTTTGGGGTTGATAATGTCTTTGAAAGAATCTTTTGTGTCAAAGACTATAGAAATACAAAGACAGTTCACTCCTATACTTATGAACAGGAGAAATTGCAACATGCAATACAGTGAAATAGTCCCGCCTTCTAAAAGAAAGAGCCAATCACTGATTGGTAAAGTCACTGTGTCACTGCAGCAGCTGTTAGTAGCTGCTGTTCTGTGCGTTTACAACTGCACATTGGCTGGTCTAGCCTGAAAAATACGTTTTTTAACGCTATTTGAGCATAGGAAACAACATTCATGGGACACTTCATTTAAGATTTTGATGGTGAATATAAAATATGTAATTTAATTGTTGTTTTGATTGTTTTCACCAGCCAATATTCCAAGCTTCAGGGCAAACTGATCCCTCATAAATAATTTTACTATGCTGATTTGATGTGCATGAAACATTTTTTATTAGTTGTGCTGCTTGTGAAAATCAAAATACTTTTTTCAGGATTTATTGACAAATACAAAGTCAAAAAATAACAATTTATTTGAAGAGAATCCCCCCCAAACTTTTGAACAGAATTGCAAGTATACTTTACATATTGACATTGTACTCCTTGTTGTTTTCACGCCAGTACCTGCATCTTTTCAAAACTTGGTCTGAAGACAATGTTGGGAATGGCCAGCTCAACAGAAACCCTGAAAAGAGGACACTGTAGAGCAGCTTCACTTTGAGATGAAGAACGATACTTGGAGTTCACAAGTAGCCGACGCCACAGAGAATCCAGTGAGCATTTAGTGGCTTTCAAATGAAGAACAGAACATTAATGAATGACTCGAAAAGGTGATACAAGTATGGTTCTCAATATTCAGATGAAACTAATGCATGATTCCACAATGCATGTATACCTCTGACCAGGGCCTCTGTGTTCTTCTGACATAACTGTCCCATCATGATATAGAAAGCACATGGCAGGCAGTATAGACAACGTGTCTTCTGCTTGGCATCAGGATGCAGACATTTGTAGTTCTGAACATACGCATCAAGACTTTCTTAGAAAACATACTTATTATGTCTAGTGTGATCGTTTATAGCAACAATAATATCACACATAATGAGCTACAACCCATCTAATCAAATGCTAAAAAGTGTTTTATAATTAAAACAATAATAAAGCCTTCATAACTGATGTTTATAGTACCTCCAAGTTGACCCTTTCTGAAGGTTTTAACACTCTCTTCAGTTCTTCAACCATCTCCATCATTGAGCTCTCCACCTGCTTGCTTGCACTTGAATGAAAATTAAGGATTGCTAAAATAATTTTTTTTAAATGACATTTATCTATGGTCCTCAGTCAAGATTCTATATACAGAATATTTTGATATCGAAAAACAATGGATTCTCTCTGCAGTGAATGGGTGCTGTCAGAATGAGAGTTCAAAGAGCTTTATTGGATTATTGTGATGTTTTTAACTCTTATGCTGATGGCACCCATTCACTGCAGAGGATCCACTGGTGACCAAGTGATTTAATGCTAATTACCTAAACTCATCAACACATTGGATGGCTTGAGGTTGAGTTCATTTTCAGCTAAACTTTTAGAGGAACTTTTTGAACAGTCTGTTATAAATATAGATGTGTAAACCATACCAATCTGTGTACAAAAGATTATGAAAGTGTCACTCACATCTTGAGTGTTTGTCTTGCAGTGGTGATAGTGGTCTCTGTGTTGGTGAGGAACATCTCAGGTGTAACTGGCTGATTTTTGGGAAGTGTCAACAGATCAGTGGAAGCCATGGATTCTAAGGTATGCTCGAGTCGACACTCCAGAATATCCATAACAACCTTCACTACTTGCTCCAGCTCTTGCAGTGCTTTGTACACACAGTCTATGACTGAGAAACAATGGAAAAAGACTTAGATACCAAGGTAGGATTAGACATTGAATAGATTTTCCAAACTCTAAGACACTCTTTACTGGCCACATAAACACTGTAGATTAATACACTCTAACGTAGGTTACTTGATATCATTCTATACACATCAACTTTATTTAGTATAGAGATATCAATATTTTGTTACATATAGCAACGAAATTCAGATTTTTAAAGTGTGACATTAGTGCCCAAATACTTTTTGAGTGCCCTTGTAAATTTTGCAAACCAAAAATAGCATTAAAGATAAAAGGTTTCAAGGTTTTGTTTTTTGTTTACAGTGGTCAATATTGAGGGAAGTCCATGAGAGAATGGTCAGTCCAGGGTAGAGGGCAGTCTCCACATATTTGATGAAGGGCTTCATCGGAGACTGTAGCACACTGGGTATCCTCTTTACTACTGCATCAAAGTTTCTTAGCATCTCCTGTAATCTGAGAACAGTTAAATGAATGTACTATATGTATTAACGTTATATTTCAATTTAGATCAGTAATGTATGCTTGCTTGTTCACAGGGTGTGATAACATTGACCCTAAACATCATAAAATCTGATTTGGAAAACTTTATAGGCAGCAACTATACATGCCACCAAAATAGCACTGCTTTATGCAATACTATTGCATAAATAATTTGTAGGATGATCACTGAAATTTTAAAGGAGTAGTTCACCCAAAAATGAAAATTTGCGTAAAATGTTCACACCCAGACCATCCGAAATGTAGATGAGCTTATTTCTTCATTGAAACAAATTTGGAGAAATATATTATTATATCACTTGCTCATCAATGGATCCTCTGTAGCGAATAGCTGCCATCAGAATGAGAGTCCAAACAGCTAACAAAAACACCACAGTAATCCACTTTCGCTTCTGGAAAAAAATGTCCATAAAAACACTTTCCACATCCTCCACAAGTCGATCCTCTGTTGTCCTCTCACATCAAATTCATATTTTTGTTTTTGCTTGTAAATGGTGCTCGATCCGTGCATATTTTTCACCTCTAATTCAGATGAGATTTTTTAATATTGCTGAAGAAAGCAATATTACAGATAGAGAACTTGTTTGAAGTTAAAATATCTTAATGGTGGATTTGTTTATCATAAACACTGAAGTCACGTGGATGACTTGTTGCAGTGTTTTAATTAGCTGTTTCGACTCATTCTGATGGCACCCATTCACTGGTGAGCAAGTGATGTAATGCTAAATTTCTCCAAATCTGTTCTGATGAAAAAACAAACTTATCTATATTTTTGTCTGAACTATTCCTTTAATGTAAGGTACATATTTTACGCACTCACTTGGTACGATACTCCTTCAGCTGAGGTTCTTTGGCAGCCATGTTGTAGATAACATCGGGAACATGAGCACCTAGTGTGTACATGTTTTTTGCCTCTTGCAAAACTTCCAGGACTAGAGGGTCAAGATTCACGTAGAACACCTATCCACAAATAATGGAGAATTCAGTGATCAAATCCATAAAATATATTTCTTTATTTTTTTATGATTTTATGAGTACATAATTTGGGTTTTATAAATAATAAGATTAAAAAATAGAATTTGTAGCAGTTTTTTGAACTGTTTTAAAATGTGATGTTCCATTTTGCAAAAGAATAATGCATTTTAAAATTCTGTTTTGAATTGATAAAATAAACTTGTGAACCTTGGTTTCTGGGTGTCTAGTCAGCAGTGAAGCTTTGAGACCATACAGTCCCAGTTCCACACCATCAACCCAAGCTTTGTGATGTATCATTTCATACTCCATGAGCACGGCAGCAAGTTTGTTGTATGCCTGAATAATCTTCCTCCTTTCTGGCATCTTAAAATCAAGAAAAAATAATTGAGTTTCTTAAACAAGACGCTTTTCAAGACCAAATTTCGTTAAAATTAAAATAAACTGTGTTCATCTACTGATGAGATGTGACAATTTTGTCTTTGTATTTTACCTGCATAATGTCCAATTTGTCTTTTAGGATCTGCATTGGCAAATGAATCTTTTTAAACAGATTTTGTGACCACTGAATTTTACTAGCCAACTGCAAAAGAAAATGTAAAACAATTTGTCACAGTAATAAATAGTCACAGTAGTGCCAGTGTTTTCTTGTGTTTGATATTCTGAATATAATAATAGAGTCGAGCAGTTTGGTAATCACTCAACAGGGAACTTACAGGAGTCTTGAATTGTGCAGAAGAGGGATTGTTCTTTTCTCTTTGGTAGAGTTTGCGCACAATCTCAAGGTCACATTCATACCGTTGCAGAACTACCATATACTTCTGGGTGAGGTCCAATTGTCTGCCCACACCGTTCTCAAATTTGGACAGCAGGTCAAGAACCTGGTAAGTCTGTGGGAGCAGTAATTAAATGCCCTTTTTAGTGTAGGAGGAATACATTTATGCAATATATTGGTCATGAGCTGCAGTGAATTGATCATTCGTTCAAATGTTCAATTAATAATATAAATCTTTCATTTAGGTGACAAAAAAGGTCTTACAATGAGCGGACGTTGAAGCCAAGTGTCAATCAGTGCATCAAGAGACTGATATAAGCCCTGGATTTGTCTTTTGAACTCAGTGTAGTCATTGTCAAACTAAAAAAAAGAAAAGTCATATGAGAGATGGATCATGTCTAAGAAAAACACTGAACTAAATCAAAATATATACAGTCATTAGAGACCTGACCTCTAATTTGCGGTGGTCAAGCACATTGTAGGTCTTGGATTTAATGCTGGAAACAATCGTTTGGTAGCGCATGTATATTTTCTCAACACCTTCAACTTTCATAAACTGCAGGCTTGAAAAATCTTCAAGAGTTGTGGCCATATCTGTTATCTTCTCCAGACGTTTGCAGAATGTATCAAATTTTCCAAATATATAATTTTCACTGATAATACAACAAAGCAGAGCTGAGTTAAGAAAGTAGATAAATGAAAAGTAGATAATTTTTATCTTAAGTTGACATTAAACTGGTTTACAGACCTCAGTTCAAATTGCCGCTCAAGAGGGTTCTCCTGTAATTTATCTTTCATTCGGTGGAAGCACTGCTGGTACTCCTGGTTCAGCTGAATGCATTCTTTCATCCTCTTAAGCAGTTCCTTCCTAAATGCAAATACAGATCAATATATTTTGTCTATTTTAGAATTACAGTTCACAGCATCTCACATAATACTAACCTGTCCAAGTCCCAGATTTTTGTCACCCCTTCACAGAGATAAGCTTTGCTGGTGGTCACCATTTGATTAGTGACCTTCACAAAGAGTGATGTCATGTGTTCAGAGGTGTTGTAATATTGAGACACACGCTGAATCATATGTATGCTGTTCATCAGTTTGGGAATTTGATTCAGCATGGTGGTCTGAAACAAACAATACGAATATCTACACATGAAATGATGCAACTTAATCAAAAGAGACAATAAGCAGTCCATCAGTACTCCTTATGTTTTAAAATCACATAATACTCAAACTGTGACTTAAGTGACCCATAAATGGCACTCCTGGTTAGTTAACAGTTTTTACTGAAGAATATATAAAATTTTGAAGCTTACTGGAGTGCTTTTTTCCAAAAGTTCGAAAAACTTGTCCAGAGTTGATAGATATTTCACATTATCTTTAGCTTCATTGGCCACGACCGTAATACCTGCATCCTGTAGACAGCAAAAATAGACTGTACTTTCCAAATGCAAAACATAAACTTTTTTTTCTTTTTGATTTTAAAATGTGGCATTTCTTCATGTAATATGTATTAAAAAGTATGAAAATGCAATGCACAACAAAACATCTACTTAACTGACCAGTTCTCGCCATTTACTTAGAGTCTTGGACTTGGCCGCATTCAATATACCAATGACCATCTTCACATACGGGTCTTTGATTTCATCCAAGAGGCTAAAGAAATATGAATACACAGTAAATTGAATATATGAATAAACACTAAATGAAATACCAATTGTGTATATCATTACTGCGGAAAAAACACTTGGCATGATACCTGCTGAAGGTGATCATTCTGCGCTTCCAGTGTGCCAGCTCTGCTGAGGGTCCAATATCATCTGATTCTTTCCTAATGCGTTCACTTTCTGTCAGCACTTGCTCTATCTGCTTGGCCCAGTGTAGCAGCACTGTTTCTAGACTTTCTGTCAGCTCTGAGTTATTAGCTTAATCCCAAAGCAAAAAAAAGAGAATAATACCAGCTTTAGTACTAGCTTCTAATTTTCATGTGTTATGTATTTTTATTTTTAATTAAAGATGAAATATATCATTTCTGTGTAACAAATAAAATGTGACCTTGGGAAAAACCCCTATAAGTAGTATGTACATTTTATATACAAATCATGCGTCAAGCCCTCTGCCTCGCCGAAATATTATTATGCATTTATGATTTAACTCTTTTTTCCCCATATTCAACATTTTACCTGCATTACTGTAGTCTTCAGGTTTTTGTATATGACTCAGGTCAGGGGCTGATGGGATGTTATGAAGCTTAAACTTTTCCTCCAAACTCCTCATCACTGAAGAAAGGGTACAGTTGAACTTATCCACTGACCTCAGGAAGTCTTGCACATCTGGACTCATTTGACCACCTTTTATAGCTCCCCAATCCTTAAGAAAATGTTTGATTAATATGTCATTTTGTATATTTCAGTATTCAAATGATAATGATAATAACTTATGTTAAATATATAAATATACATAAATATAGAATAATTTTATTCTGAAAATGTACTCACCCTCAGGCCATCCAAGACATAGATGAGTTTGTTTTATTTGGCATTGAATGGCCCTTCCGCGGTGCATTGGTCTCATTAACTAACTGCAGGATTTTTATTGTACATTTCTGCCATATGGACATCAACTCGACACTGATAAGCTATATCTAGTTTGAATTAAATTGAATTAAAACCGCTTCAGTTCAGCTTTTCTGTTTGTAACCTTTGCTGTGCAAATTTCTCTTCTGATTAAGATGAGATTACTTTTTCATTGGAGAAGGCAATATTATAGAGAGCTTGTATTTTAAGCAACTGTTTGAAGCTGAATGCATCTTATTGATAGATTTGGGGTTTACAAACACGCAGCTTTCACTTTATAAGACATCAACTGATGACATACAGTTGTATGAATTACTTATGGATTTTCTTAATAGCTGTTTGGACTCTCATTTACTACAGAGGATCCATTGGTGAGCACGATAAAATGCTTAATTTCTCCAAATCTACTCTGAAGAGGAAACAAACACATCTACATCTTTGATTGCTTGAGGGTGAGTTAATTGACAGAAATAAATAATTTTGCTAATTTACTGGACCAACAATGTAAAAATAGTCTGTTTAAATTATGACTTTTTATATTAATATATGTTCCAAGACAGAGAGCAATGCTATACAGGCCTATTCCATTCATCATTTATTAAATTCATGGAATCATAAATCATACCTCTTGGGATCTGAGGGCTTGGTTCATGACCTGAGTAAAAAGAAACTCCAAACTGTGGAGGACACTTGTCTCTGAGCAGTCAAGCATTCCGAAATTCACCTCCTACAGAGAATGACAAGAGTATCTAATGACCTATGCACGATACTAAAGAGTACCAGTTATACTCGAAAAATAAACCTTCCCACCTCAACCCACACTAACCTGGGATATGTTTGTGGTTGTTATGGCCTTGTCCGTGATTCTTGTGAAAAACAAACACTGCCCAGTAAGGCCCTGCAATCAGTGAAGGAAGAGCAGCCCAGTTCATTGTTTTTCTCCTTAGCAACATGCATAAATAGTTACTTAGTCACTCGCCATTTAGGACATGCTGTCTTTCCAAAGCTACTTAAATTGCATTAATTGCAGGGACAGTCCCTCCAGGACAACATGTCTTGTTGCGACTACTACAAATTAGCCTATTCGTTTCTACACATCTAGTTATAGATTTCTGTTTTACTAAACTTTTAAATGTCACAAGTGTCACATGATCCTTCGAAAAACATTAGTATTACTTTTATTAATAATACTCATTATTTCTGTTGAAAATAGTTATAGGGTTTTGTTAAAAGTGTAACAGTAATGGTGCTGTTGTACCTCATTAGTGCCTGTTGTGATAAATAGCTTCTTCTGTCCGGTGGCTACATTTGAGGTATCTATCCAAGAATGGGACTGTGGAGAAATAAAGGCAGATATGGCTTGTTAATATCATTTTAGGATGTTTTGCAGTAACCGTCAAGTCATGTGTTTTACCGCTTCTGTGACTTGGTAGAAGAATGTAAGACTCTTTGAACCATTTGCTGAGAAGAATTCCTCAATCATGTAGAACTGTAAAACACACATACACACATTTATACGTGGCAACCACATGTTTGTGATTTAAGGGCATTAGTAGTGTTATATTTTACACACCTTATCATCCGAGATGATAGCCTCCTCGACTTCCGTGTCCACCAGGTTCATCATCTCTGCAATTATTGAGATGAGGTACTTGTGTCGGCCATCAAGAGCTGCTCTACGCTCATCTTTGAGAGCTTTGACCTGTTTGATTTTCTCCTTTCGGGCTTCATTAGATAGTATTACAGAGCGCTTCCCTGACACCTGAGAGAGAAGGTCAGCTTAAGTGCAAACTTCAGACATTTGCCTCATCAGTCGATATGCCCATAGTATGTTCAATAAAAAAAATTGAAATACTGAATAAATTAAATAATAGTTATTTTGATGGGCAAAAAGATGAAACGCCTGGCTATATATAATCCACAAACAAAATAATAAATTGTTAAATACAAATGTAAATAATAAAATAACAAAAAAAATAAGTAATAATAATTACTGACAGCAGTGGTGACTGTCTGGGATACAGCAGCTGGTATTGTCTGATTGATTGTTTTTTCTGTTTGTGCTCCAATTCTTCTATGTCTACCCGCACCTATATTTAATAATATGAACAATACAAAAAATCCTGCTCATCAATACATATAAAGACAGATCATTGTAAAATGTCAGACACGAAAAACTAATCATACCTGTTTTTATGGTGGTTAGTGGTGGTTTCACTTCTAGATCCTGATGTGAGGATGCATTTTCTTTTTCATGAGATGACATACTGCCTCCCTCCCCAAATTTCATGCCAGGTATTTCTGACCCACGATCTGTTGTCTCTTTCTCTATGCCACTGGCATCCTTAGGAGAGTCTTCATTTTCTGACATTTCTTTTTTTTGTTTGTTGTGAATTTCTTCCTGGGAGTTAAAAGTCAAAATTTAAATAAGGCATTTTCATCATTCAAAGGTTTTACACTGCAGCCAGGTAACGTTACAACACATGAACATCATTTAATGTCATGTTCATTGGCAACATATTTAAGTTACAGGTCAGTGTTGTTTTCTTAAGCAGTAAAACTTTTAAGCGGGAGATTGCACCGGCGCGCGACTTTTTAGGACGAGTTGCATGCGTTTAAATTCGAACCGTTTGCCAGCAGAATTTGGGCTTAACGGACATAACGAACATCCAGTGTAAATCAATGGGACTTTTTGGGAATCATGGCACACGAAAAATGTACTTTCATTAAAGAATAGCCTATATAAGATACTCAGTAAGGTAAAGCTGAAAGTCTGTGCCAATCTTGGTGGTCTGAAAGGTCTTGGTCAGTCAAAAATATGCAAAGACTTTTGGGGATGTTTAATCGCAAGTGAAGCCTATTTGACAGGCCAACAAACTAAGAGTGAAATTATATATATATATAAGTTATTAGCATCGCAAAATATCTCCTTTAAGGGCGAAGACGGTTAGACTGCGTCGAATAATGAAACTAGCGAAGGTTTAAAAAGTTACAAGTTTGCACAAATAGTTGCATAAGTTACCTCAAATTAACTTTAAAGTTCCCGAAAAGGCTTATCTACAGTAAATCATAGTGTTATTCTCCCTTTGCTGCTAATTTTGAGCACTCACCTTGACCGAGGATTGTCAAATCTGTGAGAACAAACTGAAAGCCCGAGGCTAAGTTTATTGTTGCTATGGTAACTGACGCACGAGCCACTGAGACGCGCGCAAAAAGAAACAACAATAGATGAACGTAAGCCTGTTTGAAGGACCATTTCATTGTTATTACATTAATTATAGGAATGAATTATGCATCAATTACACACAGTATAATGAATAAACTCTGACCTAGGCCAAGTACAAAGTTTCTTACACAGAGACATGCAATATAACGTTTTATAAGGCTTTTTAAATTAAATTATATATCTGATGGGGGTTGAAAAATGTGTAAAAACTAACAATAAAAAAGTTTCCTCAGCACATTTGCAAAAAGGAAAAACCTCTTCCATGCATTTAGTGTCAGGTGACAGAAATTACACAAGCAGTAACTGCTTACACGCACACCCACGCACACACAAATATATGGGAGCGTTGTAATTCAGTGGCGTCGCGTGCAGCAGAGGTGAGCTGCGTCACGTCAAAGCTGAACGGAGAAGCGCTCAGACACGTTGCGCGAGCTGAACGGGACCTGCCTCTGGAAAACTATTTGACTTACGAGCTACGCATTGTTCATTTGCGGGACTATCTGACCAAAAATAATGCTTTAAAATGATTCCACTGCTGAACATGAAGTTTACGAAGCTAATTGTGTTCCGTGGATTGGGAATCGCCTGTCTTCTGCTAATAAGCGCGGTGTGGTGCTCCGTTTCTGAGAGGAAAGGTGAGTGAAGTTACCTTAACTGTCTGTCACTAACAAAAACCTCATATGAGCCATGTCCTGAACAGACGTAGGCGATTTTTTTTAAAACAGTGCCAAATGAGAAGTTTGAGAGAAGGAAATAAATGACGTAAATTTACTTACATGTCCACACTTTTGACAAAATAGACAAACAAACAAACAAACAGAAAGATAGATAGATTAAAAAAATATTTGCAAGTAACATTGAATAAAACATTGCATTTTTAAGTAGAAATACTGAAATAGTATTTTCTAGTAAAATGCTGTAATATATGTTTTATTTACATTTTACAGTGTAAATAGATTGATATACAGACATGTAGGCAGATGTGATATGATTACTGTTTGCTTATCTATGTATATGATTAAAATTTGAATGATTTTACTTTTTAAGTGTATAATAATAACTAATTATCTGAAAAGCATTAGATTAGAGAACTGACGTGACATTATTAGTCATATAACCAGCTGCAGGTTTATCTTTAACCCCAGCAAGTGACCCCAAGACAAGGAGTTTCTCATGTTACTAAAAGTGTAATGAACATAATTACGTCCGAAACATGCTTAAAAATACTTGATGAACTTTTGAGACTGGTGACCACCACAGGATGAGGGCCAAGAGTTCAACAGCAGCAGATGGTACCGATAGACAGCTGCCCCACTGAGAGGGGTCTGGGCCCTCAGCGTCAGTCTGTGGTCCAGTCTCTGGTCTACGCGGACAGACTGTGTTTAACATGCTGTTTGAGGTTTCTTGCCAGTTTAGAAATTAACAGCAGATGGTGGCTCCCAACACTGTCCCAGAACAAACCAGGCAGAAATGGGTTAAATACATTTTGATTTTGCGGTGACAACTGGAATCAAAAGAACAAAACAAAATGGGCTGTAAATCTTAAATGATTTGTAGGCTAATTGTAATAAATAGAAGTGTATATTTATTTAAAGCCATGTCAGCATCTATTTTCATTACAAAAAAATACAATAAGTTACATTATATGACACATAAGATTTTTTTACTTTAATACATGATAAAAACTCAAAAACTTTTTCTGGCAAAATTGTAAAACTGAAATAATGCAGCATCATTAATGATAACTTAAGTGAATGTGTATTATTAAATATAAAAGAGATCCACCTCTAAAACTGCCTTATCACTTTATTAAAATAATTACATGTGCACGTACAGTATAGCTGCAGGCTAAGTGTCAGATTTTTGTTATCTGATAAACAGCACACCTTTCAAACACAACATTTGCGTGCTGTCTTGGACATTCTGATCATACTTTCAGCACAGAAACCAATGGCGCAGACAGTACAACTCCATTATTAGATTTCATCTGCATTTCTTTTACTGACAGTAGGATAATTATTTATTTTATACGAAGTGAGATGCTCAGTAAAAACAATGAATTGTGAATTATATTGTGTCTGTCAATGATAATGCAGACTTGTGCTGCTGTCTGAGGAAAAGCAGTGTTTGTGGTAGGGATGCAGTGATTATAGATTTTGTTGGTACGATTATAGTCTGAAGAATAATCACGGTTTTACGGTTATGACGATTATTACACATTTCTTCATTTCACAAAATTACTAATGTATAAAATCACATGAACACTCTTTAGATATTAAAGTGTTATTTATTACTGGCTTCTGAAACAAAAATAACACCGTAACCATTAATACAGCACAAAATAATAATAAACAAAAGACACAATCTCTCACATTGGAATTTTAAAAAAGTGACCTCTGCTCTGTAAACATCCATGACAGTATTTATCTTTTGAAAATAACAAATGGAAATAGATCACAAAAGTATTTAATGCTTTCAGTTTTTACATTCTTTACATCTCTTTTGGACCTTGGGTAGAGAGTTTAGACATGGCGAAAAATTGTATCTGTGGAAATAAGGTATCTGTTTGGCCCCTCTGTCACAGTTAATAATGCGTGTAGTAGCCTCGGTGGTCCGTGTCTCTATAAGCTCCTCATTTAAGGCGGTGCACCGCTAGTGTAACTTTGTTTTAGTTTTGCGCAAACTGCAACAGTCTCGTTCTGTGTAACAGAAAAATTTACTGTTAATTAACCGTGACGATTTAAAGGGAAACCGGTTAATCGATGCATCCCTAGTTTGTGGATCTTTTTTTTTTTCTTCCTGTAATATCTTGCATTTCAGTATTGCAGATAAATATGAATAATTAACTTAATCTATTTTACCTTCGTCCCTTTGATTTTTTCCAGATGTCAATTTTTAATGAATAGGCCAAATTTATCCACTGAGAAACTGTTTAATTAATATACTTCATTGCCAATACATTAGTGTGGCTTTATCAGTTTTACAAAATGCATTCATGCACATTTTATAATTAATGCCCCAACCCTACTTTCAAGAAAAGACAGTGAATGACTATTCACACCTGTTGGTTGACTATGAATTTAAAAGTGTTTAACTTAAAAAAAAACAATACTTTCTCCTGTCCCAGCATAGACTTTCTTCCGAGAAGATGTTTAAGCATCCCAGTCAGCCCAGCACAGCACAGCAACACTGGCTCCACCAACGGTGCGAGTTTGAGTTGGGGAGTATCTGTTTTTTGACCAATGGCAGGGTTCAAGAAAACTGTCATTATTTCTTTCAAGTCTTTTTTGGTTAAATTACACACTTCACCCTTTAATGACCTGCCAGTTTAAGTGTGAAAAGCCTTCTGGTGATGGGCCTGTGGTATGCGTGTGTCAGTCAGTATTCCCTCGGGGGCATCTCATACTTCATTTCATTCCCACAGCCTGTGGCACAAAAGAGAGTGTGAGAGAACAGGTTAGAATAAAGGTTATTAGAAAGCACTTTTGTTTGACCTACTTTGTTTTTATGACATTAAGCATCATTAAAGGAATAGTTTATGCGAGAATGAAAATTTGCTCATCCTCAGGTCATCCAAGATGAGTCAAACAGCTGATAAATACATCATAATTATCCACCAGTAATCCACACGACTCCAGCCCATCAGTTAACATCCTGTGAAGTGAAAAGCTGCATGTTTGTAATAAACAAATAGAAATAAACAAGTCAGTTTTGGCCAAAATACTAATGCTTCCTCCAGTGAAAAAGTCTCCAGTCTCCTGTTATTGGCTCACATCAAAATCCACCAACGTATTTCTTAAGAACTGCTTTGGACTGAGACAACTTTTTTACTAGAGAATGCAATATTATGGATAGAGGATAGCAATGGTCTAAAAGGAAAAATCGAAAATTCTTTATGAAAAATGTATTTATCACAGACATGCAGCTTTTCACTTCAATGATGGACTGGAGTCGTGAGAAATATTTCCTAGTGAACTATTCCTTTAACTGGAACGAAATGATACCCATTCATGTGAATCCTGAATGTGGGTAGACCAGCGGCTGACGTAGGTGAAGATTACTGTCATAAGATTAATCAAAAGACAAAGCCGAATGCTGTGGTAAGGTAACACGCTGCCACTATCAGATCTTCATTTGTTCACAGATTTCATCATTCACAGTCAGCGGCGTGTAGAGTCAGGCCCAGAGTTTGACAAATTATGTCACAACATTTATTCGGCACTGTTTTTTACAGGTCAGAAACATACTCAGCACTAGATATCAGATATCTTCAGTCTAACACAAAGATACATATTTCGTACTGAATGAGTTTTGTTGAATAACATTGGTTCCATTAAGAAAAACGCATCAGCTACCCAGCTTTTTCCTGAGGTAAAAATGGGCACCGTCATTTGTAAATTCTATGGGTATAGCTTCCTGTCTCATTCATGTCCAGCTATTTTAGCTGTACAAAACAGTTGGTTTTGCTGCTTGATATTGAAAACCGGTGTGTCCTATCATGTTATTGTAATGTATTATCTTAATTATGAACATACTGGTTTGTAGTGCAAACAGTTAACTGCACATTGTTATTTTCCTCATTATTTCCATATACGGTAACATCTAATGAACCAGAAGCCTCACCCATAGGCTTACTTCAGCGTTCCGGAAAAAGGTGGATAATGATCATGCTTCATTTCCTTAATATATTTTGTACTTAATCCATTTGTCATTTAGTTAATTTTAAAAGAATGAGAACAAAACAACAACTCAGCTACATTCAGAAATATCCAGTCATCACGCTTCAGTCACATTCAGTATGAGCTGATATAAATACATTGTATCTGAATACACTTCCCTTCTCTTAGGCCACATGCAAGCACTAATCACTAAAGATGTGTCCTTGTTCTACCCAGTGATCTGTTGTAATTTGGTCAAGACATCACCATTTGATCTAAATCGAATTGTCTTTAAAACTCTTTGCAAGCTTATAAATATCCAGAGTCACTATGACCGCTGTTACTATACTAAAGACTAGAAAAGCTCTCCTGTTCACATACGCCACACTCTCTGGCCACCAGCTACAAGAGTAAATTGAATGGAAAGTATTGCAGTCAATGTAAATGAATACATAACCGCAATCTATTATTGTTAAAAATGGCACATTAGTTCTTGTCATCCATATAAACCTCATATTCAATTGATCTGCTAAGTGGTATGAAACGTTTAATAGATTTTCATCTAAAACGTGAAAAAATCAATTTTAGTCTGTGAGATGGCGGTATATTTAGTCAATAATGGGTCTTACATATAGATAACTTGAAGGTTATCTCTGGCCATTAATAATGGGCTTGTTTCAGAGGTGACAGAGTTCCTAAAACAATGTTTTCCAACATTGACAATAATAAGAGATGCTTCTTAAGCAGCAAATCAGCATATTAGAATGATATCTGAAGGATCATGGTGACACTGAAGACTGGTGTATTGATGCTGACAATTTAGCTTTGCATTATAGGAATATATACAATTTTAAAATATATAAAAACAAAAGATTGTTAATTTTAAATTGTAATACATTTTTACAGTATTATTGTTTTTCCTGTATTGTAAATCAAATTAAGTCAGCCTTGGAGGCTTCTTTCAAAAACATTTTAAAAATCTTAGCAACCACAAACTTTTAAATGCTAATGCATGCCTGCTGTATGCCTTTTTATTCTTATCTTAAGGATTTTGGTTATGTACGAGACAAGACATCAGCATCAAACAGCAAAAACAGTTACAGATTTTAGGATTTACAGACTATGATAAATCAAGGCCGTAGCCTTGAGGCTTTACATAAGTTTGTTTATTTTGAAAACAGTAAAATGAAATGTACGGTGAAAAACCAGCCCCTGTGGTTGCCAGAATTCGACCGTAAAAAATATGGTAACAGTGTTTTAGGTTTTACGGTTTTAAGTTACATTTACAGTTAAATACCGTAATTTCATTAACTTATATAATATTAATTATATACAACCTATTAAAGTACTGAAATCTGTTTTGTTCCTTTGAAATACACTGATAACCACCAAATGCAGGTGGTGATGAAAAGGTCACATGATGAACCAAAGCCCATCACAAGCAGCTTTTAAATATGAACATAAAAAGGTGCCCCGTGTCATTCACACAAACACTACAGTAAATACCATCATGGTGAGCCTCATTAAACTGAAATATGAAATAAACATTCATTTAACAACATTACATGTAACACACAACCCTAATAAACATAACTGATAAGAAAAAACTAAGAAGAAACAGTTATTTTATAAACACTCCAGCTTATTAACAGCAACGTTTGCATTAGAAAACTGATTTTTGTCTTGTTTTTGTCAAAATATATAAATGTACTGAAATTCATGTCTCATGTTGTTTACCAAATGCAGTGATCAGGCCATGTTTTTCACTTCTGCAGTAAGCAAATCACCCCATAGACAAAGAGCTGAATTCATAGTTGAATTTTGATGGAGAGGTCACAAATAGACAATATGTTGCTTATTTGATTTAGACAGACCCTGTTGTTTGTAAAAAAAAACACACAGCCATGGAGCGAGACGTCTCTGTCTCATGCTGTATTTACTACAATTCAGTTAGACGGTATTTTATCCACATGTCTCTCATTTAGGGTGACAACAGTGAACTTATAGACACTCTATTGCACGCTAAAGAGAAACAGAAGATGTAAGAAGCACAGTCATGTGAAACTGCTACTCACAAATTGATAAATATTTATCTTGTTTAAACATATGGCGATTAAAATTATTTTGGGCCTGTTTGTACATGAAATACAACAAGTATGTCACTACATTACATTCTGTACAATAAAATCAGTAGATCACATGTGTGAAACATAGTAGCCTCATCCTTGGCAAATATAAGTTCAGAATCAACAATGTTAATGGATAAATGAAAAATATAAGATTAAACATGGCAAAACACATTTAAATATTTCCAGTAAAAGCATAGCACATGTACCAGCAGGTGGCTTCCCTTAAGATGTATTCCTGGAAAGTCTTTCAGATGGAAAACAGGATGCGTTATGACAAATGCTGTTGACCTTTTCTGCTCATGCGGATCAATACTTTTTGCAACAGTGCAAACTTACTTTACAAACAGCGTCAATCCTGTCCTCTGCCCACAGTCATCCACATATAGTCATCTGCTGGAAAACAAGGTTATAGTGCATTTGGGTTATAGCCCAAACTTTAAACTATAGATATACTGTAATACAGTGCAATTCTGACATTACATCACAAAATTACACAAAGACATACTCAAAAAGTGTCAGCACTCACTGACACAACATTCTTGAAGTTTCTGCCCAAAAACCAAAGCAGACAGGAAGTTATGTCAAGCATTGAACCCATGTATTGATATGCAAAAAATGAATGGATTTTCTGCATGTCAAAAGCCACATCCGATTATTATATGTTGCTTCATTAACAAAAAGGTAATAAGGTTACAGGAAGATTGAATGTATTCAGTGATATAAGTATATCTGGAAGAAAAAACAAAGCATTAGGACCAAAAAAAAAACTGAGCAAAAAAACCTGTAATTAAGCAAGCGTGGGAACAAATGCATGGCCTTGTAAAAATAGGTTATACTCATCAGTTGATCCTAGAATATCTTCTAATTAATCGATCATCATTTTTTTTCAATCCCTGTGCATCCTTGTACTCAAGAAGATAAGCCATACTTGTTTAAGACACTTTTTTGATACATTTGAAAGTTAGTTTATTTGAAATTGACATATTTTGTAACCTTGAAAATGTTTTTACTGTCACATTAAAAAAATGTATGCATCCTTGCTGAATAAATGTATTAATTTCTTTTAACAAAAATATTTCTGACCCCAAACTATTTAAAGGGTTAGTTCACCCAAAAATGAAAATTCTGTCATTAATTACTCACCTTCATGTCATTCCAAACCTGTAAGACCTTCGTTCATACGTCGAATACGTTAAAGCTTGCATATACAGCACATTGACAAACTCTAAAATGGTGGAAGACATAAGTCACTGGAGAAGAGTGAATGATGTTATTTTTGTTGTATTTGCGCAAGAAAGTATTCTTGTAGCGTCGCAAAAGTGAAGTTGGTTGACTGATGTCACATGGACTGTTTCACCGAGGCTTATACGTTTCCTGACCTGGATCATTTCAGTTGTATTGCTGTCTATGAAGGGTCAGATGGCTCTCTGATATGATCAAAAATATCTTAATTTGTGTTTCGAAGATGAACAAAGGGCCTATGGGGTTGAAAGACACAAGGGTGAGTAATTAATGACAGAATTTTCATTTTTGGGGGGGCTAACAACAGTATATTTTGCAGAAACAAATATGAAAGGTTTTTTTTTTTCGTCACATGCTGCTGGTTCTGTCGCTAAGGAAGATTTAATTCTTTGCATTTCTGTACTTCTCAAGTCTTGTGTTTTTGTGCATTGATGAGATCTTGATAACCCTTGTGCATGGTTTGCATCATTTGCAAAAGATAAAACACTCAAGTTTAACAGAGAATGCCGTTCCACAGTTCCTGATGGTTAGACTGATGTTTATGTTAAGATGTTCCTCTATAAATATTTTTTCAAGGAGCAACCTGTTCAGTCGCATCCCATGGTTCGGGCTCATGCCTCAGGCACCGCTGCTGAACATCCGCCAGTAGAAAACAGCTGCACGTTTTGCAATCTGTTCAGATGATCTTGCATTTTAAGGGCTTGCGAAGTGAACGTTAAGGGTTAAAACTTCATGCCCCCTATCTTCATTTGAAATCTGCCCTAGAGCAGAGATCTGAAAAAGCCAGTAATGCCTGATTATTTCTTCGGTTTTTGACATCTAGTGTTAATATTTTTCTTGTCATAACCCTGATGAATTTAGACATGCTGGATCTTCAAAAGGTAATTTATGCAAGAGCTGCATGTCTTGACAGTGTTTGTTCTTTTTGAATATTTTGCTCTCAGCATACTCAGATTTAAGACAGAATGAACATGTAGTCAAATATTCAACTCCATAGCCAAGTTATAATGGGGAATATTTTAGTTTTTACCAAGAAAAACAGTTCCAAAGCCTAGTGAGCTGACTGTCTGTTTGCTGTCTACATAGACAGCTGTCTTGTAAGGCCTTACTGAAACAAGGCTCATAGGAGACTAAATTGCGTTAATAGCATTAGCACTAAATTAACTACTTACTACAGTGGTTTTCAACCAGCACTTGGGAGCCTAATCACACTTCAAAGGGGGTCCCAAAATGAGTTAAAATGATTTAAAATAAGACAAAAACATGCTTTAAAATAAGAAAAAATATCTAAAAATAGAAAATGAATTTTAAAATGTCAAGAAAACGTTTATACAAATATATATTTTCTTAAAAGCCAAGCTTTAAAATATTTTGTATAATAATAATAATTAATCAAATAAAGTCAAGTCAGTTATTAAGTGAATTACAAGTTATTATAGCAGAGGTCCAGGAAATATTTTAGGGGCCTTTGAATATTGTCTTTGAAAATGCTGGGCCTTTCACTCCAAAAAAAGTTATGAATCGTTGCTCTAGTAATCGTGAAATACTGTACCTAACACAAAATATTGGGCAAAATAATCTTTTTTAATTATATTGAATTATTTGATAACTTAAATGTCAGTTTGTCAACACTGGCTAATGCACTTGGCATCATTTTACAGCATTTCTTGGTTGATCTTAATTACTGCATATACGTATGTTTTTTTTATAATCAACAAGTTGTACATTAGCAAAATGAATAAATATTACATAAATTAATTCATTGGCCTTGATATGCTCTTGCAAAATATTTATGAAGAAAAAAAAAATCACTGGCTAACACAGACTAATGACATTAAAGATGATTTTAAGTGCTGTCTAGATTTAAGTGCTGTCTCAGGATCTAAGTTTTTCTAAATTCCCTGGCCTTAATTTAGACACTTTATTGATCCCTGAAGGGAAATAGATGAGTTGTTATCAGCGTGGAAACACATGCTGTATGTCTTGCACGTGGCAGGCAAGAATTCAAAAGTTCTCAAGTTGAGCAACACTCGTGTGCAATATTTGAGTCTCACCCTCTGTGAACCACATTCTTGATCCCGGGTGTTCCCGCCCATAGAATTCAGTCTTTCATTTGAGATGAGACACATAACGATGATTGCAGGAATTCAACACCTGCATGACAGGAGAGAGACGAAACAAGCACTTGTTTTCCACTGTAGCTTTTACATTCACAATGACTTTCGGAAAGTACCATGTTTTCATGAACAGAAGATCATGCAATGTAAAATATGTAAAAGGGTAATATGAGCACAATATAATGATGGCTTGCTGAATCTCAATGTTTAGGAGGTAGAACTCTATTAAAATAGTTTTAGAAGTGATGGCTGAAATCTGAATCTGTTCAGTGCACTCATGTTGCTTTGAGCAATGACAGAAAGCTGGAGTTGTAGCATGAGGAACTGCTATAAGCCATGTCTTAAAGGGATAGTCCACCCGAAAATAAAACATCTGTCATCATTTACTCACCCTCACATCATTTCAAACTTGAGTGACTTTCCTGTGAAACACAAAAGAAGATATTTTAACGTGGAGTAGGCAGATATTACCGTAAGTTCAGTTCAGAGGTCCATGGTGTTGCAAGTAAGCAGTTATTTGGGTCAGTGCATGCTAATATGCCACAGATGACTTAAAACGCTTCTACTGAGACTAACAATTTATTACATTTAACAGATATTACATTATTAGTGTTTTAAAGATTATAATTTTGAAATGAGCACATACAATCAAGCTAAATAAAGACTAATAAAAGTAAATACAGTTAAATAAAATGTCGGATTCGATTACAGATTAATTTTTAAAAATCTAATAATAATATTGGCTGACAACCAATGTGATCCCTTCCAAAGAGGCTGGTATACTTTACACTTCCAGGCCAAAGTTTGGATGCACCTGAATGAATCTTATTCAAGTTTCTCCATTCAGCTTATTCAAAACATGTCACAAATGAGAAAGAAACCACAGCAACCCTTGTTATTTCAGTGGAGTGTGAATTTTCTATATTTCCTATGAAATTTAGCAACTTATAAGAAATTATTTTGTCACAAAACCTATAAATGTAAGCGATTAGCCCCTTATTATAAAATAAGGGGCATAATTCATTATTTTACAAATAATTTCCAAGCGTTGTTTAACAGAAAGACGATTTTCTAAACACAGCATTTTTAAACATAATAGTTTATTCAGGAAGATTGTAGTGTTTGT
>JAUCMR010000059.1:1502056-1525858 GCA_032357425.1 Enteromius argenteus | reverse complement strand
TAATAGTTTATTCAGGAAGATTGTAGTGTTTGTAATACAAATAGAAATAAATGTATAACCAAGAATTTAACAAAAAGTCTACTGGTAAAAATTATTAGCCCTCTGATATTAATAGTCAATATTGTATCCCTTTTGTTTGATAACAGCCTTTAGTCATTTGGCAGGCCAGTCAAGTACGCTCACTTTGCTCATTTAGAGGTATTTCTTCACCAGAAGAGAGGTATGCTTTGGGTCGTTATCATTCTGGAAGACAAAATGTCGACCCAAACCAAGTCTTCTTGCAGACTGTCTGAGGGTGTCTTTCAAAATCTTCTTATAGTCTTCCTTTTTCATGTTTCCTTCAACCCTGACGAGATTCCCAGTACCAAACGCACTGAAACATCCCCACAGCATTATCCTCCAGCACCATGTTTCACTGTGGGAACGCTGTTCTTGGGCTCTTCTTTCTCCAAACATAGGCAACATCTATGGCCAAAAAGCTATAGTTTTGTCTCATCTGACCAAAAGACACATTTTTCTAGCTTGGAGGTGTCTCTTCTTCAGAAGTGGAGTCTTTCTTGGTCGGCACCTCGCAGTTCATTCCTGTGCCGGGCTCTAGTGACTGTCTTCTTGAGACATCAATTCCAGACTTGGCTAAGTCATTCACTAGTGTCTTGGCAGTTGTTCTTAGGGTCTTTATGAACCTCTCTCACTAGTTTTCTTTCCAAAGTTTTTGAAATCTTTCGCTTCCTGCCTCTGCCCGTCTTGTTCTCCACTGTGTTGGTCTCTTTAAACTTCTTTATAATGCTTCTCACAGCAGTTCTTGACACTTAAACGCTTTGATAAACGCTTGTATCCTTCTCCATCTTTATGAGCATTAACAATTCTTTCTCTCAAGTCCAAACTAAATTTTTAACTAAACTAAATCAGACTTTCTCTAGAAGAAAAAAAAGGAAATAATGTGAAAATTTTCCCTTGCTCTGTTAAACATCACTTGGGAAATATTTGAAAAAAAAAAGTAAAATTTCACAGGGGGGCTAATAATTTTGTCTTCAACTGTATATATATTTATATATAGTTTTTGAAAGAAGTCTCTGCTTATCAAGGCTGGTAAAAAATACAGTAAAAACAGTAATATTATAAGTCTGTAATTCAGTGTGCAGAAGAGAGTTCTGAGTTCTCCTTAATAATTCCAGACTTTTGGGTGTGCTTATTTTGTGTATGTTCTGTCATAATATCAGTATGAGTATTGATTTCACCTCTGCTTTATTCTCCAGTATGTCAGGGAACCAATAATAAGCTGACTCTGCTGGCACAGCCAGACGATCACTACAAAGCCATGGTGCGGATGTACAGTAACTGCACAGTCGTGCTGGAGAACCTGGAGATAACCAACGTTCAGGAGTACCACGATCTCTCCTTCCTCAGAGTGAGTGACATAACACACCGGTATAATAAAATAGCAATTATAACACTAGATCATTAGTAATACTATACAAACAACTGGTCAAACCTTTAACTAACTGCTAAAAAGAAAATATTAGAAATTCATGTTTTTTATTGTTTGAAGACTTTTTAAATGGTATTTAGGGGGACTGACTAAAATATTCTTTCTTTTATAGAGCATTGAAGAAGTCGGTGGCTATGTGCTAATAGGAATAAACTATGTGGATGTTATACCCCTGGAAAACCTGCGCCTCATTCGAGGACATTCTCTCTTCGATGGCAAGTACGGCCTTGCTGTAGTGGCAAACTTCCACAGGAATGAGTCTGTGGAGAAAAACAGCATCACCAGCGGCCTCCGAGAGCTGCGTCTTAGAAGCCTCACAGGTAAAGCATTTATATTTATTCATTTAACATTTAGATGTTGTTATCCAAAGTGACCTATGAAGCATTCAAGTGACGAATGAAGCATTATCCATCCACAGGCAACAACATGTGTTAAATACAGCATGCAGTATGTATTAAAAAAAGTCACATTTTCTATTAATTATAGTGACAGAGAATATTTTCCCTTCTTTTTCTGGCAGAAATTCTTAAAGGTGGGGTTAAAATAACCCATAATGATTTGCTCTGCAATGTGGAGACCATACAGTGGTTGGACATTGTGCAGGATGACAGTGATGTGAATGTGTCGGGATGGACTGACCCTCAGTGTAAGCATTTAGAGTTTTACAAACAAAAATCATGCAATATACACAACAATTTAAAAGTTTGGGGTTAGTGTGATTTTTTTTTTTTTAAGGATGCACAGAATTGATAAAAAGTGACCTTTATAATGTTACAAAACATTTTAGTTTGTGGAGCAGCTCAACTGATTTAAACACTGCTAATAATAATAAATGTTTCTTGAGCAACAAACCATTGTATCATAATGATTTCTGAAGGATCATGTAACACTAAAGATTGGAGAAATGTTGCTAAATATTCAGTGTATACACTTTCTTTCATACCTTAGGCAGACGATGTGACACGGGGTGCTTTAATGGATCATGTTGGGCTCCCGGACCAGAAAACTGCCAGACCTGTAAACTCAGTTGTATATATAATTTTTAAAAAGGAATATAAGTTAACCTTGTCCTAACAAATGATCTTTCATTGCCAGTTACTCGGCTGAACTGTGCCGAGCAGTGCTCACGGAGATGCAAGGGTCCCAAACCCATCGATTGCTGCAGTGAACACTGCGCTGCTGGCTGTACCGGACCCCGACCAACAGACTGTCTGGTGAGTGAAGCGCTTTACAAAAGTTATTAAGTAAATAAGTGAACACACAAGTCATGCTAACATAAAGATGGAACATTTAAAATGAAGCATGAAGTATTGGTGCTTATCTACTGACCGAGTTTAACCTACAAAAGAATTGTTTTATACTCTTAATATTCAAAATGTCAAAATGTTTTGCATTTTATTTAAATTAAAGGAATAGTTGACCCAAAAATGAAAATTATCCTAGGTATATATGACTTTCTTCTTTCAGATGAACATGAAAATGTATCCTGGCACTTCCAGGCTTGGTAATGCTGGTGGATAGTGGCCATTATTTTGAAGCTTCCTAAATTGTATATATCTGTCATAAAACTAACCTTTGCACCTCTGGAGGGGTTAACTGACCTCTGACTTAGCATATGACGTAAGCCACATTCATAGCATAAGCTTAGAAGAGAATAGACAAATGAGGATAGATCAATTAAAAAAAAAAGAAAAACTCTGACTGTGTCTTGGAGGTGAGTAAATTATGGAGTTATCTTCATTTTTGGGTGAACTATCCCTTTAACATTAATATATTTTGTTATATATTTTAATTTACAACATTTTCATACAGCCAAATTCTAATTTTGATCATTAACACTTTTTTAAATCAATTTGTTTTGATACCTTATGATAAGTAGGGAACAAATGTTGATTATGATGACAATAAAAGGCCTCTTTTTCCTCAGTCCTGCAGAGATTTTCAGGATGATGGGACGTGCAAGGATTCGTGTCCACGTCTTATGCAGTACGACCCCAACACTCACCAACTTGTTCCCAATCCTAACGGGAAGTATAACTTTGGAGCCACCTGTGTGAAGAAATGCCCTTGTAAGTTTGGTTTTCATACATCTGAGATTACTAAAATAAACTAAGACCACTATGACGAGAGCAGATGATAACCTTTGGTAACACTTTAGAATAGGTAACACTTGTTAACTATTAACTATGACTTTTCCCTCAATAAATTCTTGATTTATAGTTATTAAGGTAGTTGTTAAGTTCAGGTAGGATTAGGTATGTAGAATAATGACATGTAGAATAAGGCATTAGTATGTGCTTAATTAGCACTAATAAATGGCTAATAGTATAGTAATATGCATGCTAATAAGCAACTAATAGGTGGAACCGTAAAAAAGTAAAGTGTTACCAAAACACAACCTAAGTCATGGAGACATACTAGCTCATTGCTATTGTGCATAACAACCACAAATTTTCTAGAGACAAAATTGACATTGGTCTTTAGCCAGTTATGATTGCAAATACACAAGCAAAGACACACCCAGAGGTTATGCGCTGTGTAAACAAAGAGCTACTGTAAGTTCTCTGAGGTTTATTTTAGGTAAACGCTGTAAAAAACATAAGTTATTTCAAATGTGTCTTTCAGAAGAGATGTCATCAAGGTCTCAAATGGATTCAGTTAACAAGAAACAACTCTGCAGTCAAAAATTTTCAGCAAATCATCTGAGCTATATATAATATTCATTTTACAGCTGTATACTGTATGTCAATAACTAATTTGTGCCTTTTTTATTTAAGGAGAAACATCTAGGAGAAGCAGCATCTATACCTAACTGAAAGATAACTGCTACACTTCTGTCTGTTGCAGATAACTTTGTGGTGACCGATCACGGAGCCTGCGTTCGAACCTGCAGTAGGAACATGCATGAAGTGGAGGAAAACGGAATAAGAAAGTGCAAACAATGTGACGGCTTGTGCCCGAAAGGTCAGCCAAGTCATTAATTATTTATAGTGTTGTTTCTGACACATGTTATCAATTTTGCATGACACAGATATCTAATAAAATGTTAAATAATTTGTTTTTTATTTTAGTCTGTAATGGGCTTGGAACGGGAGCGCTTGTTAACACCATCGCAGTCAACGCCACCAACATTGACTCATTTATCAACTGCACCAAAATAAATGGGCACATTACAATAATGCAGATGACTTTTCAAGGGTGAGATTTTATGGACTACATCCAGACTAAAACATTTAACATCGTTTTAATGCTATATATTTAATCTAATGTTATAAATAATCTTTTCAAGGGATGTTTTTACAAAAACTCCAAGCATGGACCCTGCAAAACTCGACTATTTCAAAACAGTGAAGGAAATTTCAGGTAAACTATATATGTGTGTGTGTGTATATATATATATATATATATATTTGCATTTATATTTACTTGTATAATCACACCTATGTATTATATTTTGAATTATAATTATATACATTCTAAATAAAATGTATAGAAGTAAAATAAATATGAGTATATCATTTTTAAACACACACACACACATATATATATATATATATATACATATTATAATATTAATTACATACACTTTATTTAATATTTAAGTAAAATTATATATATATATATATATATATATATATATTATATACATATATAATTATATACATACATACATACATACATACACACACATTATTTACATATACGTAAATATACATTATTTAATAGACCACTTTGGCATATGAATGGCATTTGTCTTTCCTTATTTAGCAGTCCTATTTTTTTTCCTCAGGGTTTCTGTTAATCCAAGACTGGCCTGAACACCTGAATTCTCTCAGTCCCTTTGAAAGCCTGGAGATCATCAGAGGAAGAACTAAACAACAGTGAGTTTCTTTGTGTCAGCTTACAAATAATTAGTTTTCTTTGCATATTAAACCTGCTTTTATCATGGAAAAAGGATACTTTTCACCTTTAAACAGTGTTTCTGTCTTCACCTCTCTTATAAATGCAGTGGCACGGTCAGTTTTGCAGCTTTGAACATACCTCACCTGGATCATCTCGGCCTGCGCTCACTAAAGGAGATCAGTGATGGCGACGTGGTGATCAAGAACAACCCCCGTCTCTGTTACCTTGAAGGCAGCTACTGGCCGAAGCTGTTCAGATCAGTGAACCAGCGCATACGAACTGGAAACAATGCAGCAGTGCACAGCTGTGGTATAAGACTGGATTCATTTTTTTATTGTTGTTTTTATCTTTATGCAACATAGTTCATATAATCAAACAAAAGCTCTTGTGTGCTCTTCAGAGCAGCAGAACAGTACCTGTGATAGTATGTGTGGAGAGGAAGGCTGCTGGGGTCCGGGGCCGAACATGTGCATCTCCTGCCAGCATGTCAACCGTAGGGGGCACTGTGTGAGCCACTGCAACCTGATGGATGGGTGAGTGTTTTACAGAGAGTCCACTAAAGAAGGTTATTTACTGGTCATTTTCTAGTGCAACATTGGCAAATAAGCTTTCCATTGATGTATGTTTGGTTAGGATTGAACAATATTTGGCTGAGACACAACCATTTGAATATCTAGAATCTGAGAGTGCAAAAATAAAATCAAAATATTGAGAAAATCACCTTTAAAGTTGTCCATATGAAGTACTTGGCAATACATATTACTAATCAAAAATTAAGTTTTAATATATTTACGGTGGAAAATTTACAAAATATCTTCATGGAACATGATTTGTACTTATCCTAATGATTTTTGGCATAAAGGAAAATCGATAATTTTGACCCATACAATGTATTTTTGGCTATTGCTACAAATATACCCCAGTGACTTAAGACTGGTTTTGTGCTCCAGGGTCACAAATGATGTTGAATCAAAAATAACAGTAAGTCTGTTAATGGTTAAAGTAATGCATTTAATATGCAACTTTCAGATATTATCAACTTCATGGGTTTATATGCAGCTGCTTGTCTTAATAGAGTGCATCAGTGCCGCCCATTTTTATTTTCCCTTTCATTTTCCCAAAGCAATTAAAAAAAAAAAAAAAAGACTTCGTTAAAGGGATAGTTCATGAAAAATAAAATTCTGGCATTAATTACTCACTCTCATGTCATTCATAACCAGCAAAACCTTCATTCATCTTCAGAACACAAATTAAGATATTATTGATGAATTATTATATTATTGATACTGTTGACTAATGTACTCTATATGTTTCTACAGAGACCCCCGTGAGTATATGTCAGAGAATGTGTGCTTGGAATGTGACCCTGAATGCAAGGTCCTGAATGGGACGCCAAGCTGCCACGGGCCGGTATGTTGCACCATGTCGATGTTTCCCATATATTAAACTTGATGTCGTAAATAATCAATGACACCTAAAATCACACAGCTTGTGTTCCATTACTTTTCTAATACATTAGACTTGCGATTTTAGTCTGACATTCTATTTTGAGCAACACTTAAACACCCATCATTCATATTTTCATCAGGAAATGTCCAAAGTGGTGTCTAAATTACAGTTATAATGGTAAAGATGTACAGTATAAGTGGTACCAATGTGAATGTTGTTTTCTCTGCATCTCTCTTTCTAGGGAGCTGATCAGTGTACTCAGTGTGCTCACTTCAAAGATGGGACGCATTGTGTGGCACAGTGTGCTCAAGGTGTGCAAGGCCTTAATAACAGGCTTGTCTGGACATACCCAGACAAACATGGACAGTGTCAGTCATGCCATGCTAACTGCACACAAGGGTAAGAACCCTTCTTAGGTTATAATCATTGAAGTAAAATAATAATAAAAATATATTTAAACAATCTTTTAGTATAATAATATTGTATTAATATTTAAATAGTATAACATTTATTTATTGATATTTATATGTAGGTTTCAACAATATCAATTGGTTTAAACAAGCAGAAATGCTAAATTATATGGTCAACACCAGCACTAACTTTAAAATGTTTCTGTTATTATAGGTGCAGTGGACCAGGAATGGAAGGTTGTGAACCAAAAGGGTACAGTAGTTAATGGGTTATTATTCCTAGACTTTATTAACAACAGAAGTCATATAAGTCATTAGCATCCATGAAATTCAAGAATAAATGAAAAATGTGACCCTGGACCACAAAACCTTTAGTAGCATGGGTATATTTGAAGTAATAGCCAAACATACATTGTATGCCAAAATTCATTAGGAAAACTTAGCATTATGCATTTCTAAGGACTTCATTTGGACAACTTTAAAGGCAATTTTCACAGTATTTAGATTTTTTTGCACTCTTAGAGTTCAAAAATCTATTCAGCTTCCAGAAAATTTTATATGAATTTAAAAAAATTGATTTGTGGTCCAGGGTGACAAATATGTATTTTCTGAACTAAAGTTTACTTGTTGAATATCCTGTTTTTACTCAGAAACATATTACAATATGGAATGCTGTTTGATTTACTGACTTGAAGCTCAAATTAATTGTTTTTTTAAACTGTGATTCATATGAAATATTTTTTTTTATGTATGTAAGTAAATGACTTGATATCCTCTCTCTAGCTCTCACATGCCTGTAGTGGCGGCTGGCATTGTCGGAGGCATGCTGCTGATTATGGTCCTCCTCCTTTTCATCTTCATCATCTTCCGCCGAAGACACATCCGACGAAAGAGGACCTTACGCCGCCTGCTTCAGGAAAGAGAGGTAAGCCACAAAAATGTATTAAAAGTCAAACATCACGTATGCACCCCCTGTACAACTATATCTCCATCATTCTGCAGCTGGTTGAACCGCTGACTCCCAGTGGTGAAGCGCCCAACCAGGCTCTCCTTCGCATCCTAAAGGAAACAGAACTGAAGAAAATAAAAGTCCTTGGATCTGGAGCATTTGGTACCGTCTTTAAGGTACATTTATGAATACAAAGAAAACTACAGTAATTTTGCAGGCCTTTAGCGCCAACAGGAACATCATGATGGACCATGCTCACTTTGCTAACTCATATTTCTGCTATTAATATGATTGGTTCATCATTACGGAAAAACTGTCCTCTTACTGCAATTAAGAAACAAAGGTTTAAAAATAGAATAAAGCTGAGGTGAAATCTAAAAAAAAAAAAATAATGAAAGTAAAAAAGTCACATAAAAAAATTAATACAATTAAAATATAAAGTGAAAAAATGGAAGCCAATTCAAAATATTAATAAATACTATAATAGTATATAAACAATAAACAATTAGTACAACAATTATAACAATTCCTAGAATTAAACAATTATCTTTTTATACTCCAAAAGGAAAGCAGACTCCATGTTTCAAATAAAAAAGGTAATCTTTAATTTAAAAATAAATAGAAAATTGCTCCACATCTGAAACGGCTTTAATGTTTTATCTGGAAAAGTGTCACATTACAGAAGTTGCGAACTTAAAATTCTTCAGGAAACATGAAATTTCTGAGAAAAATGTCCAAAATGTTTATTGTCCTTTCTTTTCTTCTAGGGCTTGTGGATCCCAGAGGGCGAGGATGTGAAAATACCTGTTGCTATCAAAGTTTTGAGAGAAGTTGCATCTCCCAAAGCCAACAAAGAGATCTTAGATGTGGGTATCATGTCATTTGTACTAATCATTAACAATTTCCCTACATTTAAAACTTGTACTTTGGTGTTTCAGGAGGCCTATGTGATGGCCGGTGTGGATCATCCTCATGTGTGTCGTCTGCTGGGAATATGTCTCACGTCCAACGTCCAACTCATAACTCAGATCATGGCTTTCGGCTGCCTGCTGGATTATGTTCAACAGAATAAAGACAATATCGGCTCACAGACTCTGTTAAACTGGTGTGTGCAGATCGCCAAAGTGAGTTTAATGTCCTCCGCTTAACCATTGATATCCACAAATACATATACTGTATATCACGTAATAATAATTCATCTTAACCAGGACAGAAACATTTTTGTGTTGAATTATTTATAGTTTTTGAAACCGACTCCATATATTAATTCCCAGATCCATTAATCTGATTGCTTTTTTCAGCATTAATACTCAGAAATATGCTGATTTACTGTTCAAGAAATATTACTTATTATTATCAATGTTAAAATCACTTGTGCCACATAAAAAAACAACAACTTTTATTTCAAATACAAAACTTTATTTCTCCTCATTTTGTTCCATCCTTGCTGAATAAAAGTATTATTTCCTTTAGAAATTCTTAGTGACCTCAAAATTTTGAACACTAGTGTATAAATCTTGCATAAACCTTGTACATATAAATAAGCACATAAATAAATATTTATGTGTTTAATATTATGTATAAATAAATAAACTCCTGCTCCCGCTTCCACAACACTCTCATAAATAAATTCACTGCATTTCTTCTGCAAAACAACAAAATAGCAATTCTAAAAGTGCTGAGTCTGACTGATTGGATGCACACGGCATTCATTGACATTTATGTGCATTCTTGGAACTCAAAAACATTCTGACCCTTCTCCACAGGGAATGAACTACTTGGAGGAGCGTCACCTGGTTCATCGTGACTTAGCGGCCAGGAATGTGCTGGTGAAGACTCCTAATCATGTGAAGATCACCGACTTTGGCCTGGCCAGGCTCCTGGGAGCAGAGGAGAAGGAATACCACTCTGATGGAGGAAAAGTAGGTCTTGCATCAGTACACTGATTCAGAATCATTAAGTGTACAAGAAATAAATGGAAATGCATTAGCATATGTACATATTTGTTGATATTTACAGGAAAATTGACTTATTTGCCTTTGCTGAATTCTTAGGTTCCTATAAAGTGGATGGCACTAGAGTCAATTCGTCACTGGACTTACACTCATCAAAGTGATGTTTGGAGTTATGGTCAGTGCTTATCACTAAATAAAATGAAAACTGCATTTATTATTACATCACAGGCACATTAGCATAGAAAAGTGTAAATGAAAGGATTAATTACATTTTAAAAGACATGCTCAGCAATGGATGATCTGCAGTGAATGGGTGCCGTCAGAGTCCAAACAGCTGATAAAAACATCACAATAATCCACACCACTCCAGTCTATCAATTCACATCTTGTGAAATGAAAATTGCTTGTTTGTAAGAAACAAATCCATCATTAAGACATTTTAACTTAAAACCACAGCTTCTAGCCAAAATAGGAGTCCATAATCAATAATAACACTTCATCCAGTCCATCCGCTGTTGTCTCTTCATGTGTACTGTACTGTAAACAGTGCTTGATCTATGCATATCTCTCACCTGATTGAGACAAAAGGATTTTTTTTTACTGGAGAAAACAATATAATGGATAGAGGACTCATAATTTAGCTGCAAGATGCATGGTTTTGTTTCACACAAACACCCAGTTTTTCTCTTCACAAGACATAATTGATGAACTGGAGTGGTGTGGATTACATGTGGGTTTTTATCAGCTGTTTGGATTCTCATTCTGACGGCACCCATTCACTACAGAGGCTCCATTGGTGAGCAAGTGACGTAAAGCTAAATTTCTACAAATCTGTACTGATGAAGAAATTGTACATCTCAGATGGCCTTAGTAAATCAGCATTAACACAGACTACTACATGATATCAAAAAGTTAATGATAGTTCATGATATTTATTGTAGTAACAATGTGATTTAATGAATTACCTCTTCAGGGGTCACTGTGTGGGAGCTGATGACATTTGGATCTAAACCATACGATGGAATCCCAGCCAGAGAGATTGCAGATATTCTGGAGAAGGGAGAGCGTTTGACACAGCCGTCCATCTGCACTATAGACGTCTATATGATCATGGTCAAATGTGAGTGCTAAAGTTGCATTGAAGAGCAGAATAAAAGAGAAAATCATCATTCAAAGGGCATGTAATGGTAGCAATAATGTGGCTTTAAATCAAAGTAAGACATACTGTAGTGAACTATACAGATTTGTATGCATAATATCCAACATAATAGCAGAAGTGACTGGACGTTAATTTATATCTACATCTAGGTTGGATGATTGACGCTGACAGCAGACCTCACTTTCGAGAACTTGTGGCAGAGTTTTCAAAAATGGCCCGGGATCCTTCTCGCTACCTTGTCATTCAGGTAGCTCACTAAATATACCTGTGCATTCCTTTTAGGAGTGAAAAATAAAATCACCTTGAACTGAATTATTTTTGTGACCGAATGTGGTGCTGATAAAGGCACAAAATAAAAAACAAAAATGTGTATATATATATATATAGATTTACATATATATATATATATATATATATATATATAAAATGAAATATTCAAATAAGAGTTTTTAATTTGCCATTACACACAGGGAGATGATCACATGTTCCAGCCCAGCCCGATGGATTCAAAGTTCTGCATGTCGTGGATCAGTACAGAAGATATGGATGGTGTGGTAGATGCGGAGGAATACCTGCTGCCCAACAAACGATTCTTCAACCAATCACAGCCATTACCAACCCCTCAGTATCACAATGCAACAGTCAGTACCTCTTTATATGAAACATTACCGTTTATAATGTTATTAGCCAAGTACACTTTATCAGACATGATTCATTCATTTTTGTGTGTGTTGTTTTAAAGGACAACTACACGAATGGTGTGATGTTACGCTACATTACAGACCCCACGCTTAAAGACCTCATGCTGCCAGGTATTACCTTGAATTTAATCAGCTTTTATTTTATATATATATATATATATATACACACAGTATATACAGACAGACAGATAGATAGATAGATAGATAGATAGAGTTAAGTTAATTCTATATTTCTTAATATATAATAATATTTTTTAATTCACCTAATATTTATATTTTATTTTATTTAGTTAATTGGTTTTCTACTTATTATATGGTGCAGTATATTGTGTATAATAGTAAAATATTATGTTTTGAAAAAAAAGTAAAATAAATAAAAAGGTGATTAATTTATTTTAAAAATATATATATATTTTTTTAATTGTCATAATGATATTGATTTTATTTAAATTATCTGTTACCTCTGGCCAGTGTTTAAAAGGCAACCAAAATTTTTAAGAAATACAAATATGAATATAAAAAACATTAGCAAGTCATGTTCTAGTGCTTACATTCAATTAATTTTGGTTTAATAAGCACATTTTATATTCTTTTCCCACAGAGTACATTAACCAGGATGTGACCACAAGAAGCTATATGGTAAACACAAACTACGAGGGTCCGGCCCGTGGGCAGACAGAAAATGGATATATAGACACGTACAGCTGTAAACCCGAAGGGCCGGAGTACCTAAACACGTCCTGTGCTACTCTACCACCCTCCCCTGGCGCCAGCCTGGACAACCCCGACTACCAGCACAACTTCCTGCCCTCGTCCACCACCGAAGTTCTTTTCCTCCCCACCACGGAGAACTTACACTACCTGGGGCTCAGCGCAGCCATGCAGTCTCACGTACGTTAGATCGATGGGATGAAAGCATGAACTGCACTGCTTGAACTTCTGGAGTCGTACACGTCACGTGTTAGTACTGCAGCTAGTTTAAGAACAGCAAGGACGTCAGGTCTGGATATGTTTGAAGGCGACTGCCAGAATTAACTCATTCTTAAAGGGGTATGGTTGTGAGAAATGAAGCTGTGAGTAATGTGTTGAATGTCAAGCTAGAGCACATTTCAGTATTTCTGTGAAATATCGGTAATAGTTGATGCTTTTGATGAATGTTGTCGTCTGATGTAGCTTAATTTATTGAACCTAAACTTAACTGAGCTGTTAATACTTTACATAGTTAAACTGTCATCACTTAGTCATTAATCTTGGGTAGTAAACCTTCAGTTTCTAAGACAAATAAGATAGATAAGCACAGCATGTGGCAATCATATGACCGTTTTGTTTTTTTTTCCCTTTTTTACTTTGTCTGTGAAAATAGTCGCTTGGAAAAGTCAACATGAAATGGCACTCAAGTCGCAACCCCCAGCAATATACAGCGTTCAAAAAGTTTGGGGTTAGTTTGTATTAATTATTATAAATTATTATTTATTAAATCACCCCAAATTTTTGAAGGATCAGAAATTTTCGTATTAATTTTTGTGTTTTTTTCTGTTTCTGTTTTTTTTTTTTTTTTATGGATGTCGAAAACGCAAAAAAATTTAACCTGGTCTGAATTTTTTTTATGACGGACAACAGTTTCAGAGGCAGTGTGTAAACGTGATTGACACAGAGTGAGGTCGTATTAATTTTAATTTTTCAACGTGCGAAAATGTCGGATGAAAAATTCGGACCAAAAAGGAAAAGGTTGTCAGCTACCGTATCAGCTGAGGCAAAGCAAGTCATCTCATTTTAATGAAAGATTACTAAAACAGCCCGTTTTCATTTGCGCCAATGATTTGTGCACAACATTGCAAAGAACGTGTATTAGGAAGAATACAAATATTCTGTTCAAATACAGTGTGAAAATCTCTCATCTGTACCGTAATAACTGCCTGAGTAACAACAGAAATGTCTAAATATGACAATGTGCACTGTAAACATGTACTGTATGTCATTATGTCCACATAAAATTCACAAACACAAAGTAAATGTACACAAAAGCTACCTGCAGTCATACAAACACTGACCTTTAACCCTGGACTGCGCTTAAAGGACCCACTAATTAATTTTTCAAGCGAGCGTCCACATTTAGTTTAAATAATTGAACAACTGTTATATTAATTGAAAGAAACACTGTTGGGTTAAAAGGCTTTTTGATGTGAAGGGCTGCCCTAATACTTTCTCATTCTGCTTTAAATGGCTGAGTTAACAAATCTAACACATTCACCCAAGTGTGCACTTATCACACAATTTACTTCTAAATTTTAGGGGGAAAAGGCCATTGTGATATTTTAACTCTACAGCATCCCATTAATATTGAATTAAGTGTTACTTAAAATTTGTTGGCCATATTCACTTCACTGCCCAAAACAGGTGAAAATATTCAGAAAGCAGTTTTAAAATGTGAGTTTGACCGTGAAAGCGGTTCTACTTTACTGTGAGATACTGCACAGACCACATTTATGATGTAAATATACTTCATGTAGCACAGTCCACCTGAGATCTACTGTATTACACACCTGTGAATGTCAGCTTTAGGATTTTTAGGTTTAAAATGTGGTATGGACACTTCGTTACATTGCAGTGTTATTAAATTGTGTTGTGGAAACGATGTCTTGTGATGTGCCAATTCCATAAAGGTCTTTTATGTATTAAAAAAAAAAATAGCTGCACAATAGACCCTTTTTACAGACTATGACAAGGCATTTCCAGAGCAAAATATATGTTCTTTTTTAATTAGTGTACATTTATTACACTAAACTTGGTGCTTTCTTATATTGGCATTAAATTACTAAAAACTAGTTAATTGTTTCTATTACACTGGTTGAGGATAGAAATGATATTGTGGATTTCTTTTCTTCTGCAAATAGCAAGATAAAAATATATTTGTTGTCATTTCTATTCACCACTACCAAACTATGAGGACTTCTGAAAGCCCTGGAAACATGAAATGGGTCCATTGCCAGAAAAAATCTGTTTAGACAGAAATTACAGAATATTTAGGATACATTTGTCATCAGGAAAAAAAATAGAAATTGTAAAAACGATATGCTTTCTCTTGATATATTAGATATACTGTATATAACTTCAGTTTATATATTTAATCAGTATAACTTAACTGTTAGTTGTCAAGCTTAAATTGTGATATTATGAAGAAAAACTCGTTTTTTTGAGTTTGTCTTTAGGGGATGACGGGTAACAGTTGACAATTTCACCATTTTGACAAAATTATTAATCGGGTATTTATTTAAATAAAAATCATTAAAATATTAATCATAACAATGAACCCAGCACTAGTATAATATATATAGTCTAGACAATAAATCACTGGAGAACAAATACAAAAAGAATTAAGATAAGGTTTGCCATAATGTGTTCAAAATGTCAGTGGTGACATCACACAATCCTTTCATATCGTTTTATGATGAACCATTTTTTAGTTGTCAGGAGGGTGTTTGGTTAGTAACATAGTCGACAGATATTTTTCATGAAAGAAATGAAATATGATCTTATTTAAAAGAAAATTTTACCTCAATCTACTTAAGGTATTTAGATTGTAGCAATAAATAATCTTGACTTCAATGGTAGGAACTCAAAAACCTAATTTAAGGGCCATAAAGGCCATTTCAAGCAAACCGAAAAACATATTAGACAAAGTATGTATCGTCATCCATGTATTGGATAAAATATTTTTGAAGAAAATTGTTAGAAAAAGCAATTATCATCAATACACATGAAATGTAGCCTAAATTTGAGAATGACCCATAACTTTTAGCTAGCACAGATAAGAATCTAATTACTAATCCCAGACATCTGTGGGCAGAAGGGTTGAATCATTTCTGTAGATATCATCACACCAAAAATGTTGAAATCAAAAACAATTGTCTTGACTTGCTCCAGTGCTTCTGGAATCTGACAAAGCATATTACATATATGTACATATTATATTTATTATATACAGACTGTAAAATCTAGAGATTTCTGTTTTAAATATATACATGATCAGCATTCATACAAACAGTACAGACCAGTTAGTTGAGCCCTCTTTGGGCAATATTAGTAATTATCTTTGTCCTGCTAAAACCATCTGTACTTTATGGCAAACATGCATATAAGATGGTAAAGTGTGTCTTTTAAGTCTCTTGTAACGCTAGACTCTCTCTAGTGTTCATGTGAGCTTCATAAGGTTTAATTTCCTGGACAAACCATCGTTCGTGCTGTAACTGTCATCTTTCATGCTGTGGCTTGTTTCATCAAAGCGTTCTCTCCAAACACTTGCTTAAAGTAGGCCACATGCTCCTCACAGTGCTCTCCTGAAACAGGAAGATGATGTCAGAGGAAGTCCACTCATGTTCTTTGCTCCAAACATTAAAAAAGGAAGTATGTCTTTACACCCTGATTTGTCTGATGTTGATGTTCAGCCCATTTCCTGAACACAAACTCCCATCAAAATCACTTACCTTGGTTGAAACCAGGATTACCGCGCAACCGCGTATTCCTCTGCTCGAAGAAGCGGAAGATGGTGTAGAACAACATAGTGTCGTTTGTTTGCCTCGCGGCATCCAGAAACTTCCGAGCGGAGACGTTATCGTGAGCCCCGACGCTTCGAATGAAACGCAGAGCGCCCAAAACCTGCTGCTTGGACAGAAGAACCTCTACGATCTCATCATTAGCGGTGGAAAGCCTCTGAAAAACACAAACACATGTGGATCGCTCCAAATGAAAATAAGGCTTCAATCATCTGCACTGGACATTCATGTGAGTGTAAACTGGTTTTTACCTTCAACATATCCAGAGAGAGCTGGTGAGCAGGTGGATATGTGCTCTCCAGAGACAGCAGCAGACAGGCCTAGAAACATCATTAGGAAGAAAAAGGAGCAAAGCTTTATAGAGTTTTCCAGACAAGAGGAATGTACACGAAAAGCTCTAGTTTAAGAAATCGAGTCAGACTAAACTGTGGTAAACTCACCAGTGGTTTGGAGTCACTCAGGACGTGATACTGAAGAAACTGGTGCAGCATGTAGAAGAGGTTATGCTGGACTAGAGTTTTGATGACTAGCTCATACAAATAATGCTGGAAAACAAAGATGAGAGGAGTCACTGTATACTGTACTACATACACTCTCACAACTGTGCTGTTTGACTCTATTATGATTCTTTACTAAATAATGAACATGTAACATTAAATTCTAAAAAAATTAATTAAAACTCAACACTATAAAAAGAAAACAAGCATTTTTAAAAGCTTTATATAAGTATGTAAAAAGTTCATATACAAATTAATTGACATAGTAATCGACATTACTTGTCAAAATATAATTGCTCACATATAAGACATTGAGGCTGGAACTATTACTTTAGTATTGTTTATATACTATCACAGGATATTTAAACAATTTTTACATTTTGAATTGGTTTTTATTTTTAAATTTTCACTTTAATATTATGTTACGTTTCAGTAACATGCTTATGTGCTTTTGTCATTTAAAACATTTATTTTTTATCTTTATTTATAATTTAGTTTTAATATTTTCAGTACATCAGCATAAATATAATTTTAGTTAGTTGCCGGTGCTCTTTTGTAATGTTTAGATTTTTGTTTAATATTTATATTTATTTCAACTAATGAAAATTATTTTTAATTGTTTTAGTTTTAGTTAAGAGTAAAAACACTGAGCTGTGATCCCAGTTTATCTTAGCTGAGCCCTTTTGACAAAAAATAAATAAATAAATAAAATATATGAATATATATATAAAATATTTTATTGTCTTACTTGCAGATACTTGCATGAAGGAATAGTTCACTCAAAAATGATAATTTTGTCATAATTTACTCACCCTCATGTTGTTCCAAACCTGTATGAGTTTCTCTCTTAATTACCGCAAAAGAATTTTGAAGAACCAAACCATTTTTGGTCCCTACTGACTTCCATAGTAGGGAAAGAAATACTATGGACATCAATGAGGACCATAAACTGTTTGAATACCAACCTTCTTCATGACATCTTCTTTTATGTTCAACATAATAAAGAAACTCATAGATTTAGAGTGACATGATGGAGAGTACATTTTCATTTTGGGTGAACTTTAAATATTTTAATAATTCAACAACACATTTGCAAGTTCTCTAATATTGGTTAATTAATAAGTTGTAAGTAAACAAATAAAATATTAATTTTTTTTTGTAGATTTTCAACTGTATGTTCAGTTGTATCTGCACCAAAGCTCATGTTGTTCCCAGAGGGCTGAACCTGCGGTTGGTGTAAGTCACTCTAAATGTGAATTATCTCCTCAATAGGAGATAACAGATAACAAGTGAACAACTACATTGCTATTCATAATATTCCAACATATTTTGTTCAAAGGCATAGTTTAAGGAACACCCTCAATATAAAAGATGTTGAAGGGTGAAGTGTAACGCTGGAGGCCACTGCAAAGATTATCATCAGTTACTGAAGACGCTCAAAGGAAAATGTGTCTAAGCAACCGAAACACCTAGCAAAACACCCAACAAGCCCAAACACCTGGGTCAGGTGAAGGTGAACCTGAGATATAATTTACAGTTACACCAGCGCTTACTAATGGACTGCATGTTTCAGACATACCAATACTACATATGTTTATGGTTTTGCAATGTTTACTTGTTAAACATTAAATTCAAAAGATTTTCAGCTCTGATTGTAAGAAAGATATCCTGAATTCTCAAATGGACAAAGATCAAAGGCAAAAAAAAAGAAGAAGAAAGGAATAGTTTGCCCAAAAAAATTACATCACTTGCTCACCATTGGATCCTCTGCAGTGAATGGGTGCCGTCAGAATGAGAGCCCAAACAGCTGTTAAAAACATCACAATAATCCACACAATGCCAAACTATTAGTTAACATCTCGTGAAGTGAAAAGCTATGTGCTTGTCCAAAAACCCCCCCCCAAACAAAATACATCATTAGGATGTTTTTAAACTCCGAACCACTGTTTCTAGCTAAAATACAAAACCCCTATCCATAATTAAACTTTCTCCATTAAAAAAGGGTTCTCATCTGAATCAGCAGAAAAATATACACTGATCAAGCAGCAAAACAGAAATAAAACAGCAATAAACAAATATATGTTGGTGGATTCAACAGAAGATTGACTTTTTCAATGGAGGAAGACTTATTTCTTATTATGGATGGTTCCAAGTTAAGACGTCTTATTGATCGATATGTTTCTTGCAAACACACAGTTCTGTTAGTTTTTTTTTATCAGCTGCTTGGACTCTCATTCTGACGGCACCCATTCATTGAAGAGCATCCACTGATGAACAAGTGATGTAATGCTTCATTTCTCCAAATCTGTTCAGATGATGAACAAACAAACTCATCTGCATCTTAGCTTGAGAATGAGTACATAATCTGGTGAACTATTACTCTTGCGCTCATACCTGAACAGGAATCTGAAACTGGTTAAGAGAACGAATGTACTCCATGAGAACTGCAATGATGAACTTATGTTTCACTCCCTGTTCAAAGAAGACAATTTATAGCATTAGAATACAAAATAGCAATAAATTCATTACAATCCAAGACCTACATAACTGAGACAAAATGCACATAGTTAAAGCAATTGCATCCTTAAAAGAAATACAAAGCTTGCTCACCTTCCTCTCAATGAAGTCAGACAGCACGTGTGTGTACATGTCTGACTGATCTATCACTGCCTGAGTCCGGACCGGCCTTTTATAAGAAGTGCTGGAGCGACTGGGTCCAGATTCCATAGCCTGAGAAGAAAAGATACAAGCCAAAAATATAATTAAAAACCATTTGTATAAATACATAGAAAATTCAGTATAACAAAAAAAAAAATTGTACTGACCGCAGTATACGCTTGCTCTGCATCCAGGTACTCTTTGTACACTTGGTTGAGTTTATCAAACACTGTGGCCACCACAGACAGGTTCCCTTTATCTCCTCCTGCAAGCACTGAAGAACAGGACATTCGTTTTTTTAAATATTCTCCAAATATCTAATATACTTCAAACATAATATCTTACTTTAACAGGCATTTTTCTTTGTGGAGAAATTGTTTTGAAGTGCTATTTTCCAAATTGTTTTCACTATAAAGCAATCTGTTGCTTACTTTGCGAGCATACAGACAAGATGACCATTTTGCAGTCTCGTCTCCGTAACAGGAAGTCCATGAGTTTGCCTTTATCCTGCAGGAGATTCAGCGCCGGCTGGAGCTTCACCTGAAGGTACCACAAATATCCTGACAAACAGAGAACATATAATCACTCTCCGTCACGCCAGATTGTATTTCATCTGTGCATAGATTAGTAAAGTACCTTCACTGGCGCTGATGATGATATCTGGCTGAAAAACACTCCAGGAAGAGGAGTCTTGAATGTTAAGGAAAAGACTGAGAAGGGCAAGTAAATATGATATATTTCACATCTGAACTTATGGTACATTTTACAGTTTACATCTGTAAGGATACAAAGTTCGCACGGCACCGGGGCCTGACTTGGAGCAGATGCAGGTCCTGTAAAGGTGTTGAAAGGAAGATTAGGTTCCTTACACTCTCAGAGAAGCACTATGTATTAGAAGCCAAACGGGGACATAAAAAGCTTGGAATTCTGGTATAGTGTATCTTCAAAAGTGTGGTGTCGCTTTCTAAATGAATAACAAGTCACCTGAATAAGAGATCTTGTAGGGGTTGATGGATCGAGCTGGAAGCACAGGCTGATGCACGTTTAACGCACCATCTAATTCCCTCAGTTTTATATCATAAATTAGTGAAGTCTGAAATTCAAAAAGATATAAGTATTTCAAAAAAGTTTCAAATAGGATCAGACCTCCATATTAAGCAGGTTTGCTGATAAGGTTATATAGGGATGCATTACATATACATTACACACACACACACACACACATATATATATATAAAAGTGTCTTTGAGCAGGGACATATATATATATACTGTATGTGTGTGTGTGTTTCACTCCCTGCTCTAAGAAGACAATTTATAGCACTAAAATACGAAATAGCAATCCATTCATTACAATCTTTCAGACAGTGATACCTGAGAACTACCTAACTGAGAAAAAATGCATGGTTTATATATATATATATATATATATATATATATATATATGTGTGTGTGTGTGTGTGAATACATGCACACACAATAAATATAAACAGTAGTAATTAGTAATCATTTGACAGCACTAAATTATATACAGTTTATATATATATATATATATAGTTAGCTGTATTTTTTTTTTTTTGGTAATTTTTATACCTGATCAAAATAACCAAACTGAAGTTTGATTGAGACTAACTGGAATGCACAGTGAAAAAAAAATATGAATTTTGAAGATAATCTGTTATAAAATTAAGAGTTATCGGTTTTTGCAAATAAACTTTTTTTATTCATTCAGACAAAACAAAATTGATATCAATCTGAATTTTAATATCAGTGAATTCCACATATTTAAAATAAAATAATGTGAATGCACCTAATTTATTAAGTACATTATAATGAACTCCACAAATGCACTGATATCATGTGATTAGCAGTTTCTGAACACTTGTCAAACTCACTTGTGAGCTCTGATGGTGCACCACAACTAGATTATCCACCACGTTTAGTGCAAACTTGCCCGTGGTGTTTAGTTTGAGCGCATGAGTCTTTCTACACGTGCCTTCTCTACAGTTAAAAGAAAGAAGGAACAGGTTAAAAAAAACCTGCTCAAAAATAGATATGAATATTGTTAAAGCATAATAGTGTTTATGGGACAGTAAGTTATTTATTGTACCTGGGCAGATGATAGAGGACCACCTCAGCTCCAGGACTGTTGGTGGTTCTGGAGTGATGCTTCAGATACATCACATAGAGCTGATCATAACTACAGTTGAGAGAAAGAGTGTGACTGCTGGACTAACCAACACATCATTTGCAGAAAGATATTTGATCAGATTTAGACGTTTAGTGTATGTCTCAGTTGTTCATACAGATGTCTTACATTGTCGCCACAGCGATGTCACGTTCAGAAAGGCTGAGTTTGGCAGGTTTGGGCACCGCTGGCAGTTCAATCTCAAACTTGGACATCTTTGACATGGTCGCCGTCTAGAGAAAGTAATGGTAGGATCAGCGCAGTATGTTTTGAGTTATAATAATCTAGAATCAGAGTTGCCCTCTTGTGGTAGGAAGTCTGTAGGCATAAAACAAATCAACATTTAACAATAAGACATCAAACTCACCTTGAAAGCAAACGGCTGCAGCACATTACCCTGAACAGTGGTGGAAAGAAGAAGAACGGCCGTTTCTGGGCAATACATGTACCAGTTGACATTGATGCTCTGGCTCTTTAAGAGCTTCAGGGTTCGTTTATCAGGCAGCACCTAAAACAGGAAAAATAAAGATTTGGTTTACCTTTGGTAGAAAGAACAGCTTGTTTTGTTGGGGTTCAATTTACTGAACTGATGTAAGGTGTGACCTGATAAAATTCTATTCCCTGATCAGTAACAAATACAATCTCGTTCCAGTTAGTCCAGCAAAATCCCAGAATATTGGCATTCTTCATCTGCAAAATAGACAAATAAATAAAATACAGTACATTTCCAAAGTTTCACAAGTTTTGGGTCAGTAAGATTTTTCAGTAAGCAAGTAATTCTTTTATGATTTAATGCTTAATTTACTTGATCAAAACAGTTTAATTAAAAACAGTAACTGTGTGAAATATCTTTAGAATTTGGAATAACTGTTATCTATTTGGATATGTTTTAAAACCTAATTTTGTATGTAATTTCTGTGATGCAAAGCTGAATCTTATTCCAGTCTTCAGTGTCAAATAATCCTTCAGAATATAGATGTTTAGGAAACATTTATTAGTATCAGCATTATGCTAAAAACAGTTGTTTAATAGTTTTATGGAAACGTAAAAAAAAATTATTTGATAAATAGGAAGCTCAAAAAACAGTATTTATTTGAAATATAGAATCATAGAAATCTTTTGTAACATTATAATTTTATGGTGTTTAATGCATCCTTTCTGATTAAAACACTTTTTTTCTTATTGAATGAAATCTTACTGACCTCAAGCTTTTGACTGGTAGTTCATACATGCATAAATTAACTATTTAATAAATTAAAGTCAATCTCTGTTTGTTTAGGGATTTACCTTGCACTCATGGGAAAATTCCAAGTGTGGATAGTCAGGAATGAAGTTCATGAAATCCTAAAAAAAGAGAAAGAAAGAAATGAACTGTGCACAACAACTGCATTTATTGTGACAGCTGCCATCAGTTATACTTACAACTGATTTTGTGGTGCGCTGCACAGCTAAGATTTTATTCCCCAATGAGAATTTGATACACTTCACCTCTCCTTTGTCATCCATTCTGTCAAACGAAACACAGTTTATACTTTAAATAAAGCTAACATAAAAGTAAAATAACCTCAACTTAAAAATAAACTTAAACATTTGAAATAAACTAATTTAATTTCAATAAAAGTTAAACTTATGTATTATAATGACTAAAACTAAAATTTAAATAAAAATAATGAATAATAATGAAAAAATAATAAAAAGTACATGAAATTACTTCATATAAAAGTAAAAGATTATTTAAAATATTAACAAATACTGTATAATATTAATAATTTAAAATAACACTGATGTTTGCATGATGCATAAAGAAAGTCTAGTGGCCTTACCTGAAAGCCACTGAACTCTTGTCATCTGGCCCTTTAACCACAACACCTGTGGCCCCGCCAGACCGTACC
>JAUCMR010000059.1:1485392-1496307 GCA_032357425.1 Enteromius argenteus | reverse complement strand
AATAAACATAATAATAAACATTATTTTTTCAATCCCTAAAGGTTTCGTGCCAGCTTGTACTCGTGCCCCAAAACTCTGTTTGAACGCAAGAAAATGAGCAACAGCATAATGACACAAATGGAAGATCTTCGAATGGTGAGTCACTTTATTGATTATTTTCAATTGCAAGTGTCTTTTCAAATGTGTCTACTTGAGAGAATGAGTATTCATAAATGCAAAAAATAGGTGTTTTTATGTCCACATTTGTTGCAAAGATCCTGAGAAGAACGGAAGAATATCGTGCCGGGGTTTTGACTCGAGCAGCGGAGCACGTCCAGGAGTGGGGCTGTAAAGTGAAGAAGATGAAGGCCATCTACTACACCCTCAACCTCTGCAACATAGACATCACACAGAAGCTGATCGTAGCTGAGATCTGGTGTCCCGTGTCAGATCTCGCTTTAGTTCAAAACGCCCTGATTAAGGGATCTGTAAGTATGTTCGGCTGTTTTGGGTCATCATTGACTTCCATAGAGGAAAAAAAAACTATGGAAGTCAATAACGACCCAAAACAGCCTGGTTACAAACCTTTGTGTTTGGCAGAACAAAGAAATTCATACAGGTTAGGAACTACTTGAGGGTGAATAATTGATGACAGAATTTTTATTTTTGGGTGAACTGTTCCTTTAAGACTGGTTTGCACATGTGTTTTTAGGAGCAGAGTGGTTCCAGTGTGACTCCAGTCCTAAACCGCATCCAAACCCAGCAAACTCCACCCACCTTCAACAGAACCAACACATTTACTGAGGGATTCCAGGCTATCATTGACGCCTATGGAGTCGGTACTTATCAGGAAATCAATCCAGGTGATTCACTGTATAATTGAATATAATTAATCCACTGCAACTTTTAAAGTGCCCCTGTTATGTATTTTTGAAAATGAGCTTCCATGCAGTGCGTAACACAGCTCTAAGTGAATGAAAACATCCTGCAAAGTTTTAAATCTAAAAGTGCACCGTGTATAAAGTTATTGTCTCTCAAAAGAAAGAGTCGATTCTGAATCATTGAAACAAGTTGTTTTTAAAACGAATCCCAAGGTGTTTCATGTTGACGTCAACATTACATATTAGCATATTGCCCGCCCACTTGTTAGACCTTGGAAACTTGATTTTTGCATTGTTCTGAATGAAAATGCTAATTTATTCTTTGCCACTAGGTGCTGCTTTTGGAGCATTAAAAGCTCACAAACACTGCTTTAAATAAAATCGACCAATAGATTTCAAGTACAAAGAAGGGGTTTGGAAAAATTAAGCATTGAATGAATCATTTGGGAGTCGATGAGCAAATAAGGTAAAAATAAAAGCATATTTAAAGAAAATGAAAGTGCTTTTGACTTTGTAAGCATGTCAACCTGTTGTTTGTGGACTCCCAAAACCAAAATGTTTAACCCATAATAGGGGCACTTTAATCTAAATTAATGGTTTACTTTATTTTGCTAGTACACTTTAGACATTCTACTAACTATATGTAACTTTGCAACTACATGTCAACTAATTCTCATTAATTTGCAACTACATGTTTACTAACTCTCAGAGTAGTCTGTTAGGTTACCCTGCTGAAAAAAACATCATATGCTGGTTAGTTATGTTTTGTGTTTGGTTTAAGGTGGTTTATTGAAACATACCTAACCAGCATTTGCTGTTTTTTTTTCAGCAGGGTAGGTTTAGGGTTAGTAGTATAAGTTGAAATACTTGCAAAGTTTTTGATAGTCAGTATGTTGTGGACCCATCAAAATAAAGTGTTAGAAGACATTAAGCAGTCTGCTAATACTCTAACGACTGCTAGTTGACATGTACTTGCAAAGTTACTTAGTAGAATGCCTATCGAAATAAAGTGTTACCAACTTAATTCTATATTTAATAATAATATATATTAAAAATGTTTTTATATATAAACTGTGTTATTAATGTACTTGCTACACTTATTTTCTCAGCTCCGTACACTATAGTAACCTTCCCCTTCCTGTTCGCGGTGATGTTTGGGGATTGTGGTCATGGGCTGCTGATGACGCTGTTTGCAGTCTGGCTTATTTCTCAAGCTGAGTCTTTACGAAAGTTAAAAAATGAGGTATTGAACGGCATTAAAGGTGATAGATTTATTTGCATAATCAGACCACTTTAACCACATCTTCTACAGTCTTTTTACTTATTTTCACCATCTGCTGTATAATCATCTTTTTCCTCCCAGCTTACAGATGTGGTTGTCGGAGGACGCTATATTGTCCTGCTCATGGGAATGTTCTCCATATACACTGGCCTGATTTACAACGACTGCTTCTCCAAGTCCTTCAACATCTTCGGCTCTTCCTGGAGTGTTCGGCCCATGTTTCAGCCCCACGGCCCTTGGCAGTACGCACATCATGCTGGACACTTATAGTAGTCGCTTGCTTTTTTTTCCACTCTCATATTTTTTTCTTCATGTCAGAAATGAAACACTGCATGAGTATCACCATCTTCAGCTGAACCCGTTTGTGCCAGGAGTTTATTCTGGAAACCCGTATGTGTTTGGAATTGACCCGGTCAGTGCATGTAAAAATGTTTCTCTGGTCATTTTTTTTATGTAGGCATATATATAAGTTTAGCATTGTCATGTTATTTTTTGACCAGCATCTGCATCACATGATGTTGACATGTCTTTACAATGATTTGAGAGTTTGAATAGAAGTTTGGTTGTCTTATTGTGTTTTATTCACTAGGTGGCAGGATTTAGATGTTCTGATGCTGTGCATTAATAGCATGTGCAAGGGAATGAATAGCAAGTGAAATAAAAAATATAAATAAGTACATGTAAATATAATTATAATTAAAATGTATTTTTAAATGTATTCCTGTGATCAAAGCTAATTTCATAACTACTATGTTGGCTATTCAAATTATGAATCATTTTAATTTACATTTTTGTTTTAGGTTTGGAATATTGCATCAAACAAGCTCTCCTTTCTAAACTCCTTCAAGATGAAGATGTCGGTCATATTGGGAGTCAGTCATATGCTTTTTGGACTCACCCTGAGTTTGGTCAACTTTGTGTGAGTATTTGGTTAACTAAAATAAACATTTGTGTTCATATGTGTGTGTGTACTGTGTATATTTATTATGTATAAAGACACACACGTACAGCATATGTTTTAAAAATATTGTATTTACATGTATATATTTAAATTCATGTAATATATAGTATATTTAAATATATTTAATATATAAATGTAATATTTTCTTAAATATACACATGCAGGTGTATATATATATATACATACACCTGCATGTGTATATTTAAGAATATATTACATTTATATATTAAATATATATATATTAAATATGATATAATAATGTAGCTTTTGTCTATTTTGTTGAAAAATAAAATAGAAAAATAAAAAGTTATGTATATAAATCTACACTGTAAAAAATTATATGATCAATAGGTCATGGCAACGTGTTTTTCCTTTAACTGCACTGTTTAATTTATACGGGATTCAACTTGAAATTACGTTTTTTTAAGTTGAATTACTGTTGATAGTGGTATTATTATGATTAAAAGGTAGTTTTAAAAGCAAAAGTAGGCTACTATCTCTTCACAAAATCCAGATAAATAATGATTCATGTCAGTTCTTAACCCTTATGGTCATCACTGTTCAGAAATCTGTGACTTACTGTTTTTCTCATTTCCTTTCATAGACATTTCCAAAAGTTCCAGGACATTGTCCTTCAGTTTGTTCCGCAGCTGATCTTCATGCTGTCTCTCTTCGGATACCTGATCTTCCTCATCCTATATAAGTGGTGCATCACTCTACGCTCTGAATCGGCTCCCAGCATTCTGCTGCTCTTCATCAACATGATGCTGTTTGATTACCAGTCTGAGTACAAGCTGCTTTACGCAGGACAGGTTTGGATTCATGCTCCTCTAAAAGCAGTTGGCATGTCATGTCTGAAGCGTTACAGATCATGACTGATGCTGTGATGCTATACAGAAAGCGGTTCAGATCTTCTTGGTTGTGACGGCTATGCTCATGGTTCCTGTGCTGCTTCTGGTCAAACCCTTCCTCATCTACAGGACCCGGATGAAGACCAGACACCAGGTGAGCAGAGCAGGCAACCCTGTCTCAAGAACAGTTCAAAATCGTTTCAAACAGGGTTAGTATATACTAAAACTAAAACCTAACAATAATTATGTCACCCAAAAAACTTAAATTAACTAAAATACTATCAACTAAAAATATAAAAGGAATTTTAACCCTCGGGCGTCAAGGGTAGGATGGAGCTCGGCGTCCCGCACCCGATCCCCTCAGGAGGAAGGTGAGGTCTGTCATTCTAAGACTTATTATAGTGCTTAACGGTACGGATTGTGGCAGCCTCGATGATGTCGAAAATAGAAGACTAGGGTGAAAGACGTGCGTAATGACTAGATTAGACTATATAAAATGCAGAGACGGTCTCTGAAATTGATGACGAAAATCCCTAGAAATTAGGTGTCCCCAACTAAGCAAACCAGAGGCGACGGCGGCAAGGAACCAAAACTCCAACCATAAGAAATGGAGAAAAAAACCTTAGGAGAACCCAGGCTCGGTTGGGGCCCGTTCTCTTCTGGCTGGGCGCCCGGCAACTAATCTCCAGTTTGATTAAGCGCAAGTCTAATAGTGCGAAGGACTTATGGTGTGTGTGGGAGCATTAGGTTCTGGTGGTCTGTCCACGGAGTTCGACTATATGATCTGGACTCCGATGAAGATCATCTCTTGAGCCGGTACGTCTTCTGATCTGGATAAGAGAGAGGGACCAATATTAGTGTGGGTGGTCTAGGTCTAGTGGCGGGGAAGGGGCGGTGGAGGGATGCAAAAAACGAGATGCCGGAGAAGGGGACGTAGCTCTATTTAAAGGAGAATCTCTTAGCTCTGATAGGATGATCTGATAATAGGTTGATTGGGGAACGAGGCGAAAGCTGTAGTCAATCATTCAAACGAAATTTGTTTATATCTAAACATCGTTTAGTGAACTAGGACTAAAATAACTAAAACTGAAATAAAATTAAAATTAAATCTAAAAATGTGCATTAACTAATAAAAATGATAAAAATACATCCTTAACTAACTAAATTATAATGAATATATGTATGAATATGTTTATTGTTAATTCAATTATGCACATTTTCATTAAACACGTGGCCCTCCTTTACAGTAAAAATAATTAAATGTTTTTAATTAGTTATATTACTAAAATGAAAAAATATATAAATTAAATGAAAATTATATGTTTATACCGTTTACAAATATTTAAATATATTCAAATTGAGTAAAGTACATAAATAGTAATTAAATTCACTGGTGATTTATTTATTGGTATTTTTTATTTCAGTACTGCACAATTTAGCATAAATGATTTTTGTTGTACAATTTATTTATTTATTTATTTGAGATTTTAAAATTGGCACCATATTTAGAGTGTAAATAGTGTATAAAAATAAGTTAAATATATTTGTGTCTGTAATTTTAAAAGTATTTGTGGTCTCTACACAGGTGTTTGGAAACAATCTGAATGACCAGCATGAAACAGACACACACTCCTCCTTCTCACATCATCAGAAAGAGGAGATGGTAAGCTTTTGGTATAAGATAAGTTGCTTGAAACGGAATACTATTACGTAATATCTTACAACATAATATACTAATACAAAACTTTTACATTTACAATATCTATTTTACAATTTTGTCTTTACAGTAAGTAATCTGTGCATCTGTTTCTTCTTCAGACGAGTATGGGAGACATCTTTGTGTATCAGGCCATCCACACAATCGAGTTCTGCCTGGGCTGCATCTCTAACACGGCCTCGTACCTTCGGCTCTGGGCACTCAGTCTGGCTCACGCAGGTTCGTCCTGTCACAACACTTGTATCGCTTCAGTGATGGCTTCTGTTTTATTATGTGTGTTCTTTGTGTGTTCGTTTGTTTCTCAGAGACTGATTGTAGCAGTGCAATGATTTATGAGCAGTTTATGAGGACACATACAAAGATCAAGAACACCAGAGCATGTTGTACTTTCCTGCGTGGTCGTTTTTAACAGCTTGACTTAAGAGAATAAATGGATGAGTGTTTTAATGTTCAGAACTTATTTCTAAAAAAACAATAATAGTTTGGAATAATTTTTTTAAAATGTTTTCCAAAGACGTTTCTTGCTCACCAAGGATGCATTCATTTGATTAAAAAGATTAAAAACACTACTGTGAAATATTAATACAATTTTAAACAACCTCTTTGGCAGTATTCTACTTTATTGTATTTTAGAAAGCATTATATTAAGTCATTGCCGATTTTAGGGAGATATATATATATATATATATATATATATATATTTCCCTAAAATCAGCAGTATATATATACTTTTTTTTTTTTTTTTCAGTGATTTATTTATTTTTTTGGGGTGGAAACTGTCATACACCATCATTCAAACTTTTGGGATAAATATATATATATATATATATTATTTTTTATTAATTCAGAAAAGATGCATTACATTGATCAGTGACATTTACAATATTAATTATAAAATGTATTTTAAATAAATGCTGTTTTTATTCATCTTAAGAATGCTGAAAAAATTTATTACAGTTTCCACAAAAATACCATAAATAACTGAGCAGCAGATATTAGAGCATTTTTAGCAGCATATTAAGATTTCTAAATTAACATATATTTTATGTACCAGTAAACATGCAAATAAAATATAAGTTATCAAAATATCAGTAGTATCATAATGATTTACGCACCCTCATATAATTTCCAAAACTGAATGATTTTTCTTTGCACCATGGAATACGTACATTTTTAGTTTTGGAAGTTTAAGTTTCATCATGCTCTACACACAGCGCTATTGCTAATATAATATGGAATAAAATCTATTGCAATCCACAGAAGAAAGAAAATGATACAGGTTTAGAATGACATGAGTGAGTAGATAGTGACTGAATATCCATTTTTGGGTGAAGTGTTCCTTTAAGAAACACAATGACAGAGTAAATGAAAGTATAGTTGTGTGTCTTGTCTGCAGAGCTGTCGGAGGTGCTTTGGCGGATGGTTCTTCAGGTGGGTCTGAAGACCTCCTCTGGGATGGGTTCACTCATGCTAGTGTTTCTGTTTGCTGCTTTCTCTGTTCTCACCGTGACTATTCTTCTGGTTATGGAGGGCCTGTCTGCATTTCTGCATGCTTTACGACTACACTGGTAAGAACACCACATGATTCATGGGCAAAGAGCACGAGACTTTCATTATTTTAACAAATCAGTTATTAGATTTATCATGCGTATAACAACCTTGCACTTGTAAGCTGCTTGTTAGTCAAGGTGTTTGACTCGTTCCTGACCTTTGACATGGAACATGTTTACATATACAGTGGGTACTGAAAGTATTCAGACCCCCTTAAATTTTTCACTCTTTGTTATATTGCAGCCATTTGCTAAAATCATTTAAGTTATTTTTTTTCCCCCTTAATAATGTACACACAGCACCCCATATTGACAGAAAAACACAGAATTGTTGACCTTTTTGCAGATTTATTAAGGGTCTGAATACTTAGGACCATGTGATATTTCAGTCTTTCTTTTTTAATAAATCTGCCAAAATGTCTACAATTCTGTGTTTTTCTGTCAGTATGGGGTGCTGTGTGTACATTAATGAGGGAAAAAAATGAACTTTTAGCAAATGGCTGCAATATAACAAAGAGTGACAAATTTAAGGGGCTCTGAATACTTTCCGTACCCACTGTATCTGGCCCAAAGATCTAATGTCTCTGTACTTGAAGTGTGTCCAAATTTAGCATTAATAGTGTGAGTTTATCATGAGGTTCAGTATGTACTGTTTCTACTGACAACAACAAATGTTTGTTATGTTTACAAAGCATGTTTAAGTATTATACAACAGTGATATGAATGTAGTTAAAGCTGTGTTTTTATGTGCTTTGTGTTTGTTTTCAGGGTTGAATTTCAGAACAAGTTTTATGAGGGATCCGGCTACAAGTTCACACCCTTGTCCTTTGAGAACCTGTTAAAAAAACAGCAGTAATGGTTTTTATACATGCTTGTAGTTTTTACTGTAAATATGTGAAGTTAACAAATGCATATTTGAAACCATAACCAAATTACTTTTTTTAATGACCTACTGAATATTTGCAAAATAAAGATGAGCTTGTTTCTTCATGGGAACAGATTTGGAGAAATGTAGCATTATATCACTTTCTCACCAATGGATCTTCTGCAGTGAATGGGTGCCGTCAGAATGAGAGCTGATGAAAACAGGCCACTTTGCACTTCACAAGACATTTATTGTGTAGAGAATTATTGTGTTGTTTTTATCAGCTGTTTGGATTCTCATTCCGACGGCACCCATTCACTACAGAGGATCCATTGATGAGCAAGTGATATAATGCTACATTTCTCCAAATCTGACTCTCTATAAAAATAAGTTTATAAAATAATTACATTTAAGTTATGCTATTATTACTGGATAAACACTGTGGATAAACTAATGTTATCAAAAATATTTATTATTTGTTATTGATTATTAATTATTTTACAAAACAGTTAATCTATAAATACAAATTATAAAGGGAAAAAAAGCAATGAAAAGACAAAAGTAACCATTGCAAAATGTAGCTTTTATTAACGTTGTAAACCTAAAATATAAAATAGTTTTAGACCGTCCTAGTTAACTGCAAAATAAACTGTACAAATGTGGAGCAGACTGAATGAATTTACTGTACAACATGCATCTAATACGAGCAGTGTCATACATTTACACATTAAAGAGGTGGACTGTGTGAATCTGTGTTAGTAGGCTTAAAGGAATAGTTCACCCAAAAATGAATATTGTCATCATTTACTCACCCTCGAGTTTTTCCAAACTTGTATGAATTTTGGGTCACTTCCATAGTAGGGAAAAAAAACCAGCCTGGTCACAAACTTCCTTCAAAGTATCTTCCTTAGTGTTCGGCAGAACATAGAAATTCTACTTAAGAGTGAGTAAATGATGACAGAATTTTCATTTTTGGGTGAACTATTCCTTTAATGAATTGCTGTATGTATTTTCTGTATACTTGCACAAATCTAACATTTTCTAAAACATTAAACTGCATTTGGGGTCGTAGGAACATACACACACTGAAAATTCATGGCATTTTAAATAAAGGTGTTCACGATGCACCACTGACTAGCTCCTGAGTTCTGAATATAAAAATGTGTCTCATTTTAATTCAGACCAGACAACTGTTGGCAACAAGAATGCCTTTGACAGTCTCAACAAACCTTTGCGTCAAATCAAGACAGAACAGCACCGTGCATTCGAGGTATGTTTGGAATTTAGACTTTTTTTTAATACATAGACCTTTTTTCCAGATATGATTGAGATCTTTATGTTTTTGTATTTGAAATCTTATTGCATTCAAACGCTTAAAGGTACAACACTAATGCATACAGAAACAGTCGAACGCCAATGTGAAGATGCTCTTCGTTTGTTTGGTATTTTGTGATTCTTAACTTTTTCGTATCTTATGAAAAACTGTGTAAGTTAAGGACAGATGCATGTTAGTAAACCTGGATCCAGTTAATGCCAGTAGACTAATAAATCGAATTAAAAGATATACTAAATATCCAACATGAATACACATGTATTCTGCTAGATTCGGTAACATGCCAGTAAAACAACACTGACTTTGGCATGTAATTAAATGAAATGCCAGCTTCCAGTCCACTTCAGTCAATCACTCAGATGCATTTTTCAAAATATATCCATGTAAAATCTCTGTGTCTTTCATTAACATCTACTTCTCATTCATTTTTAAAATAAAAATAGCATGTTCATGCACAAATCCTCAATAACACAATGTAAAAGATTCAAATACTTCTACATCTGACATGCAAATTGTTACGTATCAGTATTTGAGCATCATTATTACGCCTTTTTTTGTATGCAAGTCGCCAGTACTTTTAAATGATATTTCATTTTACAAAAAATGCAAAATGCCCACGGAAAATATAGATTTGAAGAGTGCATATTCATGGCACGTTTAAAGTCCCAGACAAAACACAAGTTAAGTATGAACACTTGGTTCATTACACTGTTTAGCCACATTCAAAAAAACGTATTTCAGCTTGATTGTCGAACCCAAGATTGTAGTGCTACTTATGGAAAAAGGAAGCTCTGAATAATCTGCCCTCAGCTGAAGGGTAGCATGGCCGTGTTTGAAGAATACACACAAACGTCTAGGATCGTGTGGTGTTGTCGTCGTCGTCGTCGTCGTCAGACTGTTGGTCTGGAGGAATGGCGCGGGTATGGCTGGCTCGTACGCTGGTCAGATGAGGGCAGGCCGAGATCAGGTTAGCAATGCCAGCTAGAGTTACGCCTGTGCCATCCAGGTTCACTTGACTCAGCTGCATACGACACAGGAACTTCAGACCTGAGGAGTAGAATTCAGTTAGTTAGAGATGTTTCTTTACTAGAAAGTGATTGTGGAGAAAATAAGGCTGCACAACATACCGTGATCTGTGATTCTGGTTCTGCTGAGGTTGAGTTTCAGCAGCTGTGGACAGTGAACCAGACCTCGTCTGATCACCGTATCACCCACCTGTGTACTGGCCAAACCCATCACCTACAAAACACACACCAGAAATATTCATTGCCATATTTGTAGTTTATATATTATTATTTTCAATTATATAGAATATTAGTAAGTTAATAAACATATGTTATTTGTTCCTGTGATGCAAAGCTGAAATTTCAGCATTATTACTCCTTCAGTCTTCAGTGTCACATGATCCTTCAGAAATCATGCTAATATGCTGAAGGTTTTTGATAAGTAGAGTTCAAAGGAAAAACATTTATTTTACTGCTGTCACACAATTAATC
>JAUCMR010000059.1:1449147-1462632 GCA_032357425.1 Enteromius argenteus | reverse complement strand
TTGTAATAATTTGTGCTGTCAAACGATTAATCGCATCCAAAGTAAGTTTTTCTTTACATAATATATTTGTGTACTGTGCATATTTATTAAGTGTATATATAATACAAACACATGCATGTATATATTTAATGAAAATATGTTATGTTTATATATTAAATGTATTTAGATAAATCAAATATAAGAAAATAAATACATAAATGCATTTACATGTAAATAGTTTCAAAATGTATACTGTACATGTGTGTTTTAATATAAACATAATAAATAAACACAGCATAAACATATTATATAAAGAAAATGTTTTATTTCGGATGCGATTTAAACAGCACTAGTAATAATTATTCATTACTTAGTCAAAAAGCAGAAACAAACAAACACAAAAATGCTGTATGCTGTGTTTATTTGTATCTGTTATACTGTATCTGTTTAACATCTTTAGCAGATGTTACACAAGAATATCAAAAAGCCTAAGCCATTGGTAAATAAATGAAGCTCCTGTAATGGGTGTTTATCTTTTTTTTTTGTTATGCGGTCAGTGCTACATACTTCATCCATCACAGTGTGATGCAAGGATAGAGTGATGTCTTACAAGTTTCCTTGTCATGGTTAACGTTTCCTCACATGACAAAATTTCCTGTTAAAATGTCTTTAGTCATTTAAAATACAGGTGGATATGAAGTGTGTGAGTGTGTATACTGGATATGCAAGGATGTATGTGTGTGTCATAGCTGACTCACTGTTGAGCAGCGGTCACATGGCCGGCTGTCAGAGGTCTAGGGGAGGAAACCTTATCCAACGGAGGAAGCGATTCACCCATCAGTGCTGGTGTTTGAGTGTGTGAGGGAAACAACGCAGATATACAGTGCTTTATAAGCTCTCACTCAGCTCTCTGACTGTGTGTGTCTCTCTCTCTCTCTCTGGCGTTCTGTACACAGTGGCTGTTGGCTTTACACTACAATGTCAGCGGCAGCTTCTCTGCAGTAAGCACATTGAGGTAAGTTGGTATGTTTCATTGGATTATGTTTGTTTAACTGTTCATTTTTTTTAAACATGCAGATCAGATGCTAATTAATGTTCTGTTTTTACATAATTAACTCTAGTTGCTATTTTAATAATTGGTGGCTATTCAATCCCCAATTTAGTTGATCCTACAGAATTTTGGATAAACAGAATAAGTTGTTTATAATATTCATTTTTACATAACATTTTATAAGAGTATCTAAAAATGACAAGGATGTGATTTTAGTAATTACTAGTTTAACTTTAAATTGTATATTTTTGTGACTACGAAATGTTGCTTGCTTGTACATAATGTTTAATGTATGTATGTAATGTATCTAATTTTTCAGTGAAAAGGGATTTTCAAAATGATGCAAAATACCAAATTGTTTGATCATTTTCCATTTTAATTGACTTAACATTTGTAACTATTTTAACAATTGATGGACATTCTGTCTTCAGCTCAACTGATCAAATAGAATATGATTTTTGCATTATGTTTTCTGAGAGTGTCTAAAAATTATAAAGATGTTGTTTGGTAACTTGAGGTTTTTGAGTTTTATGAAATGTGGCATAACACATGTGATGTTCAAAGTGTTGTTATTTTGTCAATCTAGCTTTTTTTTTTTCTAAGTGATGTTATATCAACATAACAGAATGTACTATTAATTTATAACTTGCCATCTAGAAGTGAAATTCAAATAGTCAGCATATCATGACGGATCACTAGACATTGCAAAGTCAACAGTGAAAAGTCCACTGGTTTACTGATATCACCCAGTCATCATTTAGTGTGTGCTTTTATTTTCCCCTTAAGTAACTCATGAATTTAATGAGCGTTAATGATCTAATGAATCAAATGATTAACGTAAATGGTCTGTGTGTTTGAATGTAGAGCTCAGAGGCTGTGTGGCGTGTCTTGTGAGTTTGATAAAGTGATTAAACATCACTAATCTCACAGCAATAAGCATCATATTTAAACAATAAGTTACAATGTATAAAACTAAATATGGTTTTGTAGATGCTAGTTGTTAACTCAGGGGTCAGCCGGTGTCCTGCAGAGTTTAGATCCAACTTGCCTTGACTCACCTGCCGGGAAGTTCCAAGTATACCTGGTAAGAGCTTGATTAGCTGGTTTAGGTGTGTTTGATTAGGGTTGGAGCTAAACTCCTACAGTGTCTGGTGACCCCTGTCTTAACTGATATTTGGTATAGTCCACTATTTGAAGTTAATTTTGTAGAATCTTTTAGTAAATAATAGGGATGGTTCACAATAGTTGACTAATTGACTAGTCTTCCATAGCTGAATAGTTGTTAGTGATGTTGACTAGTTAGGTGTACACTCAGATGAACCTCTTTGGCCAAAAAAACTCAAGCATCATGTCACAATCTGCTGCATCGTGTAAAAATCGGTTAACTTTTTAAAACACGTCTGCAGTTTTGTTTTTTTTATTCAACAAAGCATCTTTAAGAAAAAGTGTTAATTATTTATTTTTACATTCCTTTTTAAATTAATAAATGAAGTATAATGTAACTAGCGTTTGATATGAACTTGTGAGTTAATAATTTACACTTTGGAAAAACAACAAAAATGCATTAAACAGTCCCATAGACTTCCATTTCTAAGTACATTTTTATTGACGTAAGTTTGACAAAATTCTTTACAAACTTGAAAATGACAGTTGTAGACTTGGTTACCCCCCATTTTTTAAAACTTTTCCCCCTTATGTAATTACAGGTATTCCTTTGCAGTAACCTGAAATTAAGTCTTGATCATGAACACCATATAGCTCACGTGTCAGTGCTTTGAACCTGCAACCTTTAGGTTTCCAGCCCAGATCCTTAACCACTAGACCATGCCATATAATGCTTGATCCAAGCTGATTTTTTTGACATTTTCTGTAAAAGGTTTAAATTCAACTCCCAAACATGTCTTTTATGTGGACGAGCCGTTGGTCACTAGTAAACTAGGAATTCTATATTTGCTGTGCTACTCAGTCATTGAGCGTTTTATATTTTTACAGTGAGGTTTCCGCATTGTGATTGAATGGCTATTTGCAGAATGGCATCTTTATTGGCCGCCTTTGCTTTGTCTGAAATTATATTTTATAGGCATACTTGAATATAATCCAATAAGCCTGTTTGCCTTTCACTAAAGCAAAAGGATTTTCCCAACTGAGAATGCTTGATCCTGAGCTCTCTGTTTAAGACAAGGGATTCCAGTTGGATAACTTTAACTTAGATTACAAAATCTACAAGTTACATGTACAGTGACTTGAACTGCATACCTGTCGGACAAGAAAATTACTTGTATTTGATCCCACTTTCTTTTTTTCTTGCCAAGTTGGACCATGTCCATCAAGTGCAAATGCTTTGAATTTCGAATAAAAAAATCCTTTGTGTTCACATTCAAGATGCACAAAACCAAAAGTGATTTGGCAAGTACGTAGTCAAATGTGGTAGACAAAACTAGTTGATAGAAGTGGTTACCAAGTTGACCTCTGGAGGAAATGAAGAGGGGAATTGAAGCAACAAACAATAAGATTCCTTTATTAATGAATAAGACGATATGCAGCTATTTGTTTGTAAAATGGTGTTTTTCAGTGCAGAGGTGAAGTTTGCACACTATAAATAGAGGTTTATATATTGTGCTGATGCACACTTTGTTAAACCAGCTGTTTGATCAACAACATCACAGCAGCAAGCCGAAGATCATAGAATGGACTGTCTTATCTTTCATTGTGCAATTGTAGTTACTTCCTGTTTTAAAAGCACTTCCTTTTTAAACAAAGAAACTTAAGTTTAATTTTCCCAAGTGTTAAAATACTTTAAGGAAACCCGTCTTTTTTTTTTTTTTTTTTTAAATGTTTCCATCTTTTAGCTGCTTGAAAATGAGCCATTTGTTCTGAAACCAATGACCTTGCTTGTGAAATGAAGGACTAATCTGTTTTTGAGTGAATCCATGTTTTCTGTCAAATAGCCGAATTTCTCAAAGTGTAATAAATTTGAAAAATGTAGACATTTGCTGGCAAAATGATTCAGAACGTGCACATTTATTTATTTTCACATTCTCCATTAAAATATCTTGTTGGAATCGGACAAAAAATAACTGCGCTGCCGTTTGAAGGCATACGCGGCAGAAGATCTGATTTCGAGAAAAATCACCAAGCAACGTTGCATGTTTTCCACCAATTATTTTCTCAATAATAATTACTATATCATCAATCACAATATAGCTATTTTTTCATATTTGTTATGATAAATAAGAATACGTACACAAATAACCAGTAGTTTAAGCAAGAGCAACGAGTGATTCTGTCTTTTCTTCTAATGTATAATTAAAATTGAGACCGATCAATATTAAGTACTACTGTAATGCATGGATCAAATGTAATGCCCAATCATTAACTAAAAGTTCACATAAGACATAAAAGATCAAGATTGTGTGAATCTCCCCAATACATATTTTGCAATAATGTACTTTGTAAGGGAGGTTACGCTCACAGAAAGGTGCATCTTATGCATTTTTGGGTCACCATTGACTTCCTTTTTTTTTCCTACTCTTTAAGTCAGTGGTGACCCAAAACAACCTAGTTAAAAACTTTTTTCATTTTTGGGTGAGCTATTCCTCTAATGAACTCGTTTTTGTGGAAACCTCAAATTCGACCAACATTTTTATTAACCCCCCCCCCACTTGTTTTGCATGTAACTCAAAATTAGTCACTGTGCATTCTGACTCAATTTGCCACCATGGGTCACATTTAGTGCATAAACGCCCAGTTTGTATCCCAAATTTTAATTGTGCCTCTCACAGAACTATTTATCATGTGGTTGATGAACTCGTCTGGAAAAAAAACAGCTGGAATCGTTGACCTTCAAACAAAGTTAACTGTGCAGAGGAACAGCCTATATCTAAAATTAGCATCTAAAAAAGACATTGCAACATTACCATATAGCACACTCTATATTTAGAAAACTCTTAAAGATAGTGTGACCCAAGTTTCTTAGAACTCTGTTGCAAGATCAAATAATGCAGTGAGGATTTTTTTAATAAGGGGCGGTTTGAACTTGGCATCAGACTGAAACCGTCCAAGTTGAGTAACTGGGCAGGTCCCACAAATGAACACGCATGTGACTCCTGTCATATAAGAGATGGCTGCATTAACTTTACCATATGATCTCTCTGTAGGTCATGTTCCTCTTTAGGTAAGGTCAAGTTATTTCAAGATTACTTTATTACTATCACTTACTTCAATTACTTTTATAATGCTCATTATATCCAGCATACTTTGTTTTTAATTTTTATGAAATGTTACAGATTGAATTAAATATACAGTCTTTTAAAAACATGAGGGATGATGTTCGTCTTAATGTCTAATAAGAACTTATACACAATTCCTGCAAGACTTTAACTTTGTGTATCGTTAGGATGTTTCTCTTCAACAGGAACTGGATCAGGATAGGTAAAGGGTAAATAGCTCCATATATCGAGTTGTTTTGCCACAAAACCATTGCAAGAGAGCTTAGATCCACAATTGCTAGATGAATCAACAAAAGAAAGACTTAAAGAAGGAATTTTGATGTCCTTGAATGTTCTAGATAGAGGTCAAACCTCAACAAGCAAACGATTGTGTTATTGCACAGACTGCTGCATCAAACCAAAGGTTACTTCCACAAGTTAATAAATATTATTAAGGGTAACATATTTTCTTGGTAACACTTTATAATAAAGTCTCATAAGTAAATGTATTACCTAACGTAAACTACTAGCAGTAAATTTTTACAGCATTTATTAATATTATTAATAAAATACTGTTGTATATTAGTTATTAGTGTACATTAACTAATGATTAAATGTTAAATGATGCGTTTGATTTAAAAATAAATTTAGTATTGAAATTAAGATGCTGTAGAATTATTGTTTATTGTATATTCTCATGTTAACATGTTACTATTTTGTCTTAAATTCAACATGAAGAGGTACTTATTCAGTCAACTCTTGAACTGTTGTAATCTTTGAATGGCGAGTTGAATGATATTTAAGTATATCTTTATCTACTGCTATATCACATCCGATATTTTATGGTCATTTTCAGGCTTGAGTCTCTTATCTGTGTGTCCTTACAGTAGCAACTCTTTTATCTGGTTGTTATCAGTCTTTGGATACGAGGGGGCTGTTATGTTGTAGTTTAAGTCCATTTACACCATAAATGGTGCAGCAAATGGTTTAATCACACTGCACACGCGCAAACTTTTTTTTGTGTGTGTGTGTGTCTGGTATAATATAAAGTTTGTAATTGGCAATGAACAAATCATTTAACGTTTCAATCTGTTTGCAGGTTATGCTGCCTATAAACTCCTGCTTGAGTCTCAGTGAGAAAGAGAAAGGCTAAAGTCTGTGCAGATCCGATTGTTGCTGAGCGTCTCCGCAGTGTCCTGACATCAACCATGAGCGACCCTGTGACTTCAGATGAACTCACCAATGCTGTGGCTTCAGTCGTTCACAATGTAAGTCAACTGCTTTTATTGATTGAAAGAGTTGTGCAAATGTTCAAAGCTATTTAGCATGAACTGTGGGTTTTTATTTGTTTATTTCTAGCTTTTATGTGGTAAAATAAACTAAAAGTCACCCCTTTCAATCAAGTATTGTGGAAACATTTTTGTATTATGATCGGATGGTTATACTGTATTATTATTATAATTTATATATGCTTCCAGTTAAAAATAATATAAATAATGAAGGAATTTTATGTGTTTTTGAAAGAAGTCTTTTTTGGTCTCCAAAGCTGCATTTATCTGATCAAAATCCAGAAAAAAAACCCAAACAAAAAACAAAACAGTAAATGCATTTATTTGGAAATTGTGCATTATGTTGGTTATTTTAGGACTGCGTGAAGAGCTAATACTTTATAAGCAGATGCCAAAAATAACTAGGTATTTTAATGGTATTTAATAATATTACCATAGTACCATGATCTGAAAACCTTGGTTAAACCAAAGTACTCTTACTGTATGTAAGTCATGTGTGCACTGTGTCTTTTTTATTTTTCCTTGTTTTCCATCAGTAGTGGCCTCATTCATTAATTTGTGCTCGACTTTTACATGTAGAAGATCTTTCATGGATTTTCTACTTTGAGAGGGTATAGCATTTAAGATCCAGGCAGACTTCCCAAACAAACCTCTGTGTTGTAATTATCCGTGCGGTCTCTAATGGTCCGGTATCACTGACAGATACTATAAAACTCACTCGGGCAGCTCGAGGGAAACTCAAAGACCTTCTCACCCGCAAAATTGATGGGTTTTTTTTTCCTCCTGCAGCTGTTTGCACTGATATGCGGCAACCTTCTGTGACTTGAATTGCATCCTCTCCAAACCCACACTCCGCTGAGTCAGCATTCCCAGGGCTTTTTGCCTTTAAAGAGCCAGTTCTCTTCTGGCACAAATGTAGTCTCTTCAGTCGAGTTCTTCTTCATTATTTTGGGCCTGCAGTTCGAATAATTATCAATGTGTCTTTAATTCTTTGCATAACCATGTTTATTGACAAATAACAGATTATTAGCATCTTTTATATCTGTATTATTCTGGTTGCAAGTTGCAAACAAACCATTTTTTAACTTAAAACTAAGTTTTAGTCTAGACATGTGAAGGCAGCATCATACTATTTAGTCTGTACTACAATATAGTTCATGGCCTAATAGGTATGGATTCTTCATTGCTAGTAAGGATACTGACTGGCCGATATGTTTGCGTGTAGTATATTCGGCTCAATGCGAAATCATGCACCTGATGGCATTTACCGCTGATTACAGGACCGGCTTTACTGACAAAATGCGCAAACATATCAGCCGATCAGTATCGGTGCATCCCTAATTGCTAGTTAGTATACTTCAGAGTTTAACTGGTTAACTGACATTAGCTGGCCTCTTAATGGCAGGCAACTGTTGATCCATAGGTTAATGATTAACCCGACGACACGACTGCTGGTTTAGGGTGTGTGGATGTGGGCTGTGTTTGGGGGAAGACTGGATAGTTGGCGATTGGAGTTTGAACGCGGCCAGGCGTGGTAAAATTGGGCCATTCCATATCCTCTTCCTGCTGCGGTCATGTGACGACAGGTTACGAAGGAGCGTTAGGGTTGTGTTTGCTCATCTTTTAGATTTGCTTGGAAAACTTGATTATTTTTCTCGTGGTTAGACGTGATAGATGACCAATGGAGTTCCTGTATGAGTTAAAGGTCAGTCATTTATGCCGTTTGTATAGGTTTAAATTAGCTGTAGTATTAAATCTGTTACCTTGACCATCTTTATGGTTCACAATGAGGTGTTGCATTGTCGTCTCTGGCACTCTGATGTCAGCTGTTGTTGATGTATTTTTGCGATTAGATGGTGTAAATTAATGCTTGGCAAACAGTTGAAAGAGGGTTAATTTTGGAGGGCTGAAGACTGGTGGATCTTGCCTCATCGGTCTGAGTAAATATTGAAAAGGGGCGTTTCTACTGGTTATCTGGCAGTAAATGGGGATTAATATCATGCAGGGGTGATATTGCTATCTATAGTTATGTTGTACAGTATTGCCTTGTTTAGTTAGAAGTCAGTGTTACAACTGCTTAAATTAAAAAGAACATATCTGAAGTATTTGTAAAACATTATAACACTTTATTTTACGGTTAGAACAATTAGTTGTTTATTAACATGCATATTACTAGAATATTAGCCAGTTATTAGTGCTAGATAAGTACATATTAATGTCTTATTCTACGTGACCTTATTCTACATCACTAATTCTACCCAATGCCTTAAATTAACTATCACTATTAATAAGCAGCAAATTAAGAATTTATTGAGGGAAAAGTCGTAGTTAATAATTAACAAGTGTTATCAACATTAAAAAAATAAAATAAATAAATAAATAAATATATAAATAAATAAATAAATATATAAAAATTTTTTTTTTTTTTTTTTATTATTTTTTATTATTTATTTATTTTTTAAATAAAGCTTTTTTATTGTTATTTTTATATTATATATTTTTATTCATATTATTTTATTATAAAATATTTAAATATTTGTGTTATTATCAGCTTTTTTAATAATATCTGCATTTTATACCTATATAAGATTTAAATGTATATAATATTATATTTTTGAAATTGACTACAAACAAAAATACAAGCTGGAGTGACATTCATTAATCGAGACAAAAAATGCGCAAAATATTTATGTAGGTACCTACAAAATAAAGTTTGAGTCAAAATTAAAGTAAATGCAAAGTTTGTGAACAACCAAAAAAAAGTAATAAATTATTAAATTGATCAAATTAAAAATGCATTGACATTTAATTTTTTTTTATGCCCTTAATGTAACTCCAGTGTAAGATTACTCTCTAAAGTGATTAACTTCTTTTTATAAAGTATTGCAATTTCTTGTGTGTCGTCAGTTTACAAATAAATAAATATAAAATATTTACACAGCTATATTTATTTATATTTTAATTTTGTATTTATAATAACATTTTTATCATTTAATTATTAGAATTCTATTATTATTCTCTACAATATCCTGCAATTAATTTAAAATCTGTTTAAACACCGTATAAAGTACAGACTTCATTTCATCAGTAATTTCATTGGTATTTCATTCTTGTCATTTCATTCTTGGCTTTAACCACACATTTGAAGAAATCTAAAATTAACATTTGAATATCTCCCTCATTTATTTCACCGTTCATTATTTGCATACAGATTTTGATTTGGTCTCATGCATACAGATACTGAATTGCGATTTAGTCTTTTCTTTCAAACATCTATTAATCTAACGTTGTCAACTGTCAGACAATGTCTTTCTTTTGTAGCATATAGATCTTTATATTACTAGTTTATAATCTTTACGTTATTAGACACGCTTGTAAAAGCAAGTTTTGTATGAGCTCTGTTAGGCTCTTTCTACCCTCAGCTCTCCATAACACTTCCTCGTGTTGAACGCGTCTCTTGCTGAGTCAGTGGGATTTCAGACACCTCACAGATCTGTGCGGCTAATCGCCCGCTGGCCGTACGCTCACACCAAGAGACTTTGCTTTGGCCAGTGTCTCCTCATGTGAACTGACACTAATGCTGCTAGGGAGCTGCTGATATAAGCCACTGCTTGTCCTCAAAGAGTTTGGCCGCTCTGGAGAGGTCCTATGGGACGTCTAATGGTTTATTTTGGGTTCCGTTTGCTGTCTTGTTGGCCTGAGCATTGTGGATCATTGAATAATGTCTTATATGTGCATCAATTACTAGGCAAAGAGCCAAACCTCAGTGTGATTGCATTATAGACAAAAGTATTTTGTGTGGGTTGATACTGACCACAAGTCTTTTGTGGAAAGCTTTGATTTGTTACTTTTTGGTAACAAGATTGTGTAGACGACAGGAGTATTGGCATAATTTCTTCGTAAGTGTTATTTTAGTGTAACTGAGATACTAGTATTGTTTTTATTAATATTTAGAACTCATTTCTTTTTTTATATCTATATTTTATTTATATATCTATTTTTTAATCAGTTTTTATTTTTCAAATGTCTATAGATATATGAATTAATGAATTTAATAAATATTTTATTTATTTTTTTATTTCAATGTATTTTACTTTAATGTCATTTTTTTTAAATTTAAAATAAAATATTTAATTTTAATTTTATTTTTATTTTATTATGCTTTCAGTTGTAGTTAACTATAATAACCCTGCTTCATAAGTTGAGCCAAACACTATTTATGGGACTTTCAAGCTTTAATCTTTGTCCTGTGATGTTTCGAAGTGCAAATCGCCTTTGTGCATTTGGAAAAAGTCGGTATAACCGTTTAAAACCAAATGTAACTGGTTTTCCTCAGAATCCTTAGTTGAGACTGGTCAATCTGTTCCCACATGCCAATAAAAGGCGCCCACGTAAATTCTCAGAACAAATTAAAGCAGATTTGAAGTCTCAGCGGCGCAAGGTAACGTAACTTGATGGATGTTTTGGAGTGTCAATATTTGACCGTGGAAAATGTTGAAGTGTGGCTGAGGAGATTACAGTAGATTGTTCTGAACAATCAAAACCATGCGCTTTCCCACAGAGTGATTAAAAACAAACACGATTTGGAAGAAAGACTAACAGCAGGAATACAATCAGTTTGCTTTCACTTTGCTGTTCTTGAGGACATACAGGAGGAACAACAACAGGAGTTCTTCTGCACAGCTTTGTGAGCACTAAATGTTCTTCAGCAGCTCTAGCATCATCTAAGCAAGCATGGTAAGCTTTGGTTTAGACTTTAATTAGCATGCGCTTGACTCTAAGATGGAGATTTTTGGGTCATTGCTGTTATCCAGTACCATATGAACTCCAGTCATCAGCCGTTCATCAGAATAGGACTACACTAGTCATCAAAAGAAAACTAAAATTGCAATATATTTTAGAGTGATTATGGGCTTAAAGGGATAGTTCACCCAAAAATAAATATTCTGTCAGTGATTGCTCACCCTCACGTCGTTCCAAACCAGTATGAACTTCATCTTCGGAACACAAATGATGATATTTTTGATGAAATCCGAGAGCTTTCTTTTTTTCTGTCGTGTTGAATGATGGCAGAGACTGACCAGAGGAGAAGAAATTGTTAAATAAAGTCATTATTTTTGTTTTCTTCACACACAATAGTATTCTTGTAGCTTCATTAAAACTGAGGGTGGACCACTGATGTCACATGGACTATTTTACATACCTGCAAACTAGTCGCTTTTCAGCAGTTTTGAATCAAAATGCTATTTATGTAAATTGTGTAGATCCGAAGAGATTTATTTATTTATTTGGTCTATGCAAAGAAAGAGAGAATTTGCTAGTAGACAGGGATGTGAACATGATTGACATATTTATTTTTCAACGTCTGAAAATTTGGGATTGGTCTGTATTAATTTGTATTTATTATTATTATTATTATTTTATAGCTATGTTTATGTATAATGACATTTTGGCCAAAATTTACAACCCTACAGGTTTTTTTTTTTTTTTGTAAAATCTGCAAGTTGTGCAGACCATTGTAATATTTCCTTTTTCTGTAATATGAAAAAAAAGAGGTATTTTCTCTAACTTGATTTGGAATGAATTCTAGAATGATTTGGGGTCATTTTGAAGGGGAATGCCTACAAAATTACAATAACTTGTAATTTGTTGCACAGATTATACGAATTTTTTTTTTTTTCTTTGCTTGTTACTCTCCATTAGTCTCCATTGATTTCATAGTTTTTCAGCATCTGAGGAGTTAAAAATTTGTCATGAGCTTAATTAACTGCTTAATTAACTTGCAGCCCTTTTGATTTGCCTACTGCTTTAAGCTGCATAACAAATTTCAGTTTAATTTTAATGTAACACTTAGCTGAATATCAGGCTCAGATAAAGTTCTTCAGTAAATTGACAGTGCCAAAATAATTCCAGTGCCAAAAAATAAGTCCAGTGCAGCTGTCTCTACTCACTAAAACATGAATATGTCATACAAAAAACCCTACTATGGTGCTTAATGTGCACCACGTATACACCATATGAATGCATTATCTGTCTCTACTGAATGGCAGAAATTCTTCTTGTGTAATGTAGCATGTGAGTGAGGTGGTGTTTGATCTCCTGTGGAAGACTTGCAAGAACAGGTTTAGATGAAGGAATTTTAGATGGAAAAGGTTTGTTGTGTCTGATAGTGAGTCATTTCTTTTTGTATTATGACTACACTGCTTATTTTGTGAATTAGCAAAAATGAACAAAATATAGTGAATGTTTTATTCTGGTTTGTTTGTTTGCGCATTGAGCAAATGCAAGTGCTCCGTTGAGGTGTAGCTAATGAGATTGTTTTTGACTTGAGGTTATTTGCTCGTGTCATTGCAATAAGCGCAGCAATGAGCTGTAAAGCCTCCAGTGTTTGCATTTGTTTGACATCATATCATGATTTCCATTTCATTTAGAAAGAGATTAACTACTGTAAAAGCTGTCGAGGACATTGGGAGCTCTGACGGGGATCATTAAAATCAGTCACTGTCTCGTTTCGAAGGCTGTGCCCTCCAAAAGTCACAATTGTCGGCCGTGTGCGTCATCAAGGATGTCTAATTTAAGCAAAAGTAGCCATTATGAAATGGACTGTTATTGTTTATGAGATGTAAATTATTGTCATTTCTTTCTTATTTTGGGATGTAATAGTTACTAATCTGAAGTGAAACAACCTCAGTGATGCTTGCGGCTGACGAATGTGACCTTTCAAGTGTGCAGTTTTCAAAATGAGACACAGCAAGTGTGGTGTTCTGTGACTGTAACTTATGCTTTTGACCATGACTCCCTCTAGTGATCGTTTAAGGATGCTGTTAGCAATGGACAGGTTTGTCACTTCATAATAGCAGGTGACGCATGCACTCTCAGCTTCAAAAAATAAAGGGAACACTAAAATAACACATCCTAGATCTGAATGAATGAAATATTCTTATTAAATACTTTGTTC
>JAUCMR010000059.1:1327909-1351638 GCA_032357425.1 Enteromius argenteus | reverse complement strand
AGTCACGCGACCACGGTATTATCGAAAAAAAATTGATATTGCGGTACGACGGTATTTACAATACCGTTACATCCCTAGAAACTAAGCAAGTATATGTCAACTTACACTAACCCTATACCTACCCTAACAATCAACTCTGAGAGTTAGTAGGCATGTAGTTGCAAATTAATGAGAATTAGTTGACTTGAAGTTACAAAGTTACTCATAAAATGTATAAAGTGGACTAGCAAAATAAGCCAGCATTTTATTTTTCTGTGTGAGTTATACTTTTATTGTACTGGACTTAAGCCCCATTCACACCAAGTACGATAACGATAAACATATAGCTCTAAAAATCCTTCTCAGTGTTAAAGAGTAGCAGCGTCCACACAACAACTATAACGATAAAGGCACAAATAAAAATTTTCATTTTCAGAACAATTTTTTCCAGCTAATGAACAATAGAAACAAACAATCAGAATCAATCCTGCTATCACACGCTTGAGATTTGAAAGCGGCAGGTGCTTGAGCTTATAATAAACAGATGATAATGTTCACTGGTGTGGGTGCTAATATCGTTATTTTTATCGTTATCTTTATCGTTATCGTGCTTGGTGTGAATGGGCCTTTAGAGTAGTTGCACAATTAAGTTTGGGTTCGGTAAGGATTTTGAGCTTGCCACAGAATTAAAATGGCAGTCTAAATAGTGAATTGGGAAATATTATTGCAATTTTAAAACAAAAATAGATTTGGGTCACCATTGACTTCCATAGTAGGAAAAAAAAAACTATGGAAATCAATGGTGACCCAAAACAGCCTGGTTACAAACTTCATCAAAATATCTTCCTTTGTGTTCGGCAGAACAAAGAAATTCATACAGGTTTGGAACTACTTGAGAGTGAGTAAATGATGACAGAATTTTCATTTTTGGCTGAACTATTTCTTTAATAGTGTAGTATTTGATATTGCCAGCTAGTGGTTGAAATGGGTACTGCAATTCCATACCGAAATCTGCCCAACACACACATTTCAGAGCAGAATTACTGGCTGTAGCATTATTTTTATGTACACATAACAGGTTTCTTAAATGTCTAGAAACATATTATGTTATTTTTTGGCTTTAGAAGAGTCAAAAACTTGCATACAGCATCTTTAATGAAGTTTTGCTGCAAAATGTGTTAAACTAATGCAGTTCCTCTGTTGAGTGACTATTGATTTTCTCTGAATTGCAGATCCGCTTCCCGTCACTCTAACTCAGAATCCTTCCAACTATTGAACTGAATGGGGGCCAATTGTTACATGCTGAATTTTGCTGAACATTGACATACCCATGGTAAGGTTAGACAGTTGACGTTGCAAAATGAGACCAGTTACTCTAGAGGACAGTGAATGTGCAGTAACCCTAAAATAACAATTGCAGAGCAAAGCTTAACGGCCAAATTGACAACTCATTGGTTGGCAGCTCATTAAAAGTCACATCCTTCTTGGAAACCGACATTGGCTGAGGTAAATGTTCAAGTAAGTCAGCAGGACTTCTGCTGACTTGACAGCTTTGGAGTATCTTTAGGACTTAGTCGAAGAACACTGTTACTGGATGTTATCTCATATGTTTTTACATTAAAAAAATAACTTTTGCATCTTTTGAGATGCCAATTACGTTGATGATTTGCATTTACTTCCCCATACTGTTTAGTTTGGTTGATTTGTTGCAGATACTGTATATGTTAATAATGGATTTATATAGGCATCTTCAGCATGATGAGAAGCCATACGACTCTAAATTCATCATCTTGAAATGCATGGCTCTTTTCAGATCTATTGATCCTCACGGATTCTCTCATGCTATGTGGATATTCGCACTCAAGAAAGAACACTCTCGTCTTCTGTCAGACTGAAGCCTTTGATGGCTTTGTGTTGGGTGTGGTGTTGAATATGGATTGTTTATGTTCACAGTACACTTGAGGATAATAGTCTCTGGCCTGCAGTATAACACCTATAATCAGAGCATTGCAGACGGGTACAAGTGTCCTCCACAGTACAGGGCAATTCACGATTTGTCATTTAGCGGACGCTTTTTATCCGAAGCAATTTGCGATACATGAATTGCTGGGAATTCCCGGTGGACAAACTTTCAATTGCCATTGCACTGTGATTTAACCAGACATGATGCGATAGGATTAAAGCAGCAAGTGAATTGTCTGTCCTTACTGGATGCAGAAATGCTGCGTGATGAGACACAAACACAGCCAATCAGAACATATTTGATGTTTAATATACAGCTGTGTGCAGTGGGATTTTGGGACGTTGAGATGATGAAGAGTGGGCCAAAAAAATAAAACCCAAGTAATGAGTAAAGTTTTTTTAAATGTGTATATATATTCTTTAAGTTTGTTTTGAGCGAATTACACAAGATTACATTGCTTATTTTAAATATGTAGTTTTTTTTTTTTTATTTGTCTTGTCGTGACACCTAGGCATACAGTATTTTTAACTACTGCCTATATTTATTTTTTAATTCTTATTGGTTTATTCTGTATTATCTTGATAACAAACTATTCTTTAGCTATTTTAACAGCTATTCTCTCTTTTTTTGTAATTAATGTAATTAATTTTTTTTTTTTCAACAGCTTGGTTGAATTGTCAATCCAAAATTGTTGAATACTTACAAAGACTCCATTTATTTGATCTAAAATACAGTAAAAGCAGTAATATTATTATAAAATTTTAAATAACTGTTTTAATATATTCTGAAATTAATTTATTCCTGCGAGGGCAAAGTAATTTAATAATGCATTAAATATTTCCATGTGAAATTTTTATTAATATTAAAAAAATATAGTAAATAACATTTGTTTTAAAAAGTCTAGTCTTGCAATGTTGTGGTTCAAAATAAAAATAAGTAAAAAAAAGAAAGAAAGTCTATTATTTAAAATCATGTAATACTTCATAACTCATTCTAATATGATGAATTTCACGCTCTAAAAACAGTTATTATTATAAGTAGTATTAAAAATAGTTGTGTTGGTTAATTTTATACAGCGAAGCACGGGTCTTAAATAGAAACTAATAGCTATTATGTTTTTGTAACATTATGTACTACATATACTATGACTTTTGACCTGTTTTTTAAATGGTTCTAATTTCCCACAGAATGCGTTTTTCTATTCAATGCACTGTAAATACATGTTAGATGGATGTGTATGAGTGTTGTGCTCGAGTCATATTTCTTTTGCAGCACATTAGCTCCACACGGTGTTGCTCATTAATGTCATTTCCAAAACAGCTGACCAATCAGAAGACCCAGGAGATGGGGCAAGCATTGCAAGCATTTGATTATGGTAGCAAGTTGGCATGGCGACTGTTTTATTTGACAGCAACATGGCAGAGAAGGTGTTCTGTTCTGCATTTTTTTTTTTTTTAAAAAGCATTAATTTTACATGCAAAGATGCTTTCTGTGTGAACGGCCCCCGTGGCTACAGACATGCTGAAAGTGAATGACATGCATTGTAGATGAACCTGGTAGATTTCACATTCTAGATCTACCTTACATTTAAAAACTTGTGATCTAATGAAGCATGAGGCCAGTGAGAGTTTCAGATGAGTGTGATCTTACCTTGAGCGTCGGAGTCTAATGCAGCAGTTAGGGCATAAGGCTAAGACATGCATTATTAAACACAGAAGAACCTGATCAAAAGAAACCTTAACCACAGCTAATCCCGGGCCTGTGAGGCAACACAGTTCATTTCAAACCAGAACAGACAGACCACGTTATTAATTAACTCGCAGCACCGCTGGGTGTTTTTGGCTGTTTATTACCCCGACTGACGCCCGTAGTCGTACGGGAAACCTACCGCTCATGTCGTCATCTCTCTAGCGAACATAGGCTGCGTGCTGGTTCTTCACATGTTACTGGCAGCCAAAGGGAGGAAATCCACATGAATCTCAGCAGGATGATGAAAGGACATTTGAGTGTTTGATTCATGTCTGAATGTACTGGCCGAAGAAGCCCTGTAGTGTTTCTCAGGTGACTCAAGTAACATTTATATCTAGACGTGTCAAATCCTATTTAAAGTGTGAAATCCCATTTTTTTTCGGGCAGGTTAGAGTTTTCTGGGTTATTTTTTTTCATGTTTCATGAAAGATCCCGATCTGGGCATGGACTCCACATCTCTGTGGAGGAAAAGTCTTAGATGTTTATATCAGAGTGGACCAGCCTCATAAAACCTGTGTTAATACTTATAACACTGCTTCAGCCTTATGAGAATTTAACAGCATTACAGGGCATAATGGCATTTTGGGATTGCTTTCATTGCTGTTATTTTTTTCCTTATAGCAGTATTGATTATAGTAAGAGAGGCGAGTTGTTTCCCAGGTGCTCTGAAATTACCGAGCGGACCGGACCAGATTTATTCTTTCATTACACAAGGGCACAATTTCAAGACTCTCAACCACATCCGGTTTGTTTTTAGCTTATTTGCAGTGTTGACGAAGCTTTGAAATTGTATCTTGCTAAGCTACAAGCTACTCATAACTTAAAAACTACAGATACTGTAAATACTGTAAATATTAGTTTGATTGTAAATTTTAGTTTTGTAATGACATACACCTTTGTCAAAATTTTGACAAGCTGCTATACATGATAGCTTGTAACTGGATAGTTATTGAGCATACTTACATTACAACATGTGATGATGAATTGATGTAAATTTCAATTTACACTCCAGTAATAGAGTTACAAGCTTAGTTTTTGAACCAATTCTTTGTAGTTCATGAACCGTCAAAATTAATGGCATAAAACAGTGAAGTTTTAAGAATCTGCATAGTGGTGTGTTACTGGATAGTGATTGAATGTATTTATATTACAACATGAACAATCAGTTTGCTTTCCAATTTAAATTTCAATAATTGAATTAGAATTTGGAACTGATTTTATTACATGAGCCGTCCAAATGAAACAACTCGCCAACATGAGTCATGAGTGTTTGAACATATTTAAAGGGTTAGTTCACCCCAAAATGAAAATTCTGTCACTCACCCTCATGTTGTTCCAAAGCCATAAGACCTTCGTTCATCTTCAGAACACAAATTAAGATATTTTTGATGAAATCAGAGACCCAGCTGACCCTCCATAGACAGCAACACCACTGAAATGATCCCAGATCCAGAAACGTTAATTGGTAAAACAGTCCACGTGACGTTGGTGGCTCAACTTCAGTTTTGCAACGCTAGGAGAATACTTTTTTTTCTGCAAAGAAACCAAAAATAACATAATTTACTTAATAATTTTTCTCCCCTGAGCTACGTCTTCCACCATTTTAGAGAGTATCGCAACGCATTTGATGTAATCAGTCTTATTTATGACCAGGGGGAAAGCATGCACATGAAGGTAATCTGCGGTTCTTTACGCTTAGAGGAAAGTGTAACCAAAAAAAAAAAAAAATTATTCTCCTAGCTTTGCAAAAATGATTTTTATTATTATTTTTGTTTTAACTTATTTCCAGGTATAATGACATTGAGTGATAAAAGGATGTGATTTTTATCTATTAGGAGTTGTTTGAATTGTAAAAACTGGATGTTAGGTAACAAAATGGAGGCAAAAACAACGGCTAAATATTTATTAGGCTGTTAGTTTTAGAGAAAGGGAAAGAGCAAGCTATTAAATTCTTATAAAGATTAGAAAGAAAAACGTTTTACACTAATGAATCAAAATTATGAATGAATAATTGTGTAAATGCAGATTTTCAGTTATTCCCTGCAACATTCTGCTTTTATTCTCTCCTCGCTGTACCAGCCTGCGCTCTGGCCTTACTCTTATCTGTGCATCGCTGGTTTTTGATATTGATATGGGCCTGGAATTATTCATTNNNNAGGACAAAAAACATTGACTCGCAAGTGTAACTGTTGAGATTGTTCATCCAGTCGCTCAGTCACAGACGCTGAGCAATATCAAGGCCCGGCGTACTGAATTCATCATCTTTCAATTGGTAGTCAGGAGGCTTCCTGTCATAGTGATTTGTTAAAAGCAGTTCCTGCAAGAATGAACGGATGCTTCAGGAAATCAGAGCGTGAGGCTGGAATACACGCCCCATAAGCCAGCTGCCATCAGGACCATCTCTGTTATCATTCAGCACCTCAGTTTTTTATTATTTTAGAGAGGGTAGTGTTTGTACTGTGTACAAACACTACCGTAGCGGGGAAGACCAGGCAGTGCCATTCCTTTGCATTTTTTAGGCTGTGATAGATCTTTCGCCTTGTTCTTGGAGGAAGCTTTCACTCGTAGCTTGATTTTAAAGACAGCAAAGGACGTTCCACACAAGCTGGTTAATCGGTCCTGTTGCCCTGATTGATAAGAAGATGTAAAGCGATGGTTCTGGTGGGTTGCAAGTCTTTTTAGATAGGGCTGCAAACAGCTGATTCGTTTGAGTCAGCACTCAAAAGTGTCCCAGAAGGACCCTGCTTGCATTTTTAACACCCTTTTTTTGATTATCAGTAGATACAAGCTGTTATTTTTAACTGTTTGCTTCTTTACGCCACAGTTTTACTCCAAAATGACTTGATTTTAACAGGTTTTGCAGGTTTAAAACACTGCTTCACTATTGTTCGGCTAAACGGCTGGTAAAGTTATAATAGTGGGGTTCATGCTAAAAATCTTATGTCAGTGCACTTGATGAAACACAATAATAGGCTTTAGATATGTCAAATACAACTATCTTTGTGAAAGCAGAATACAGGAAGCTTTGTGTTTGAACTTTATGAGCAAAAATCAGTCATTTGAAAAGCCAATTTAATGACTCAAAAGTGTCGCCCAAATATTCTCTTATGCCTCGTAAGAATATGTTTGCCAAAAATAATAGTGGAGTTTTGGATTCTGGTTATTGGTATCGCTGCTCACTGCCTGTATTAAAAGTTTAATTATATAAGAATTGCAACTTTACTGAATTTTGGAGATTTGTTTGTGTTGTGTTGTGTTAGAGGCGCTGCATTCATGCGTTCCTGAGCAGTTTATTATTACTCCATGAATGACAACTACTGTCATCCGTGTGCCGTTTGTTATTAAATAAATGGTCGCAAGCCAAATTAAAAAGTTATACTTGATGAACATGCAACGGTTATGAATATAGAGTGAAATGGGGAAAAGAGCCGTTTCAACAAGTTAAGTGAATTGTCTTTGTTATGCTGATAACGTGTCGGTCATTGTGAACATTTGAGTAGAATTCATCCTGCTGAGAAAAGACCAGTGAATAGGAAGCAGTTTAATGTGAGAACTTTATGAGGCCTTAGAATAAAATGTCTGATTTAAGCTTTTGTCTCTTTTCATTTCAGTAATTCATCCATAAAATGTAATGGCAACCTTTGAAGTTTTACGTTCACTTTATTGGTGGCCACTTAAAGATGTCACTTTTTATTTTTTTGAAACCGACAGGTCTGACAAAACAGACGCTAGTCTAACCAATTAGACATATCTCACTGAGTCTTCAGATAAGGGTCGAAACACTGTCACAGTTTTACCTGCCAAAAATAGCAGAATTTCTTTGAAATGATTCAGTGATAAATTATGTTCCTAACACAAGTGTACCATTTCATTTTTCTCTTCATTTTAAGACATGATTCAAGTCTATTCTTCTAGATAGAACACATATAGTCATATAACATATGTGTAGTATTTTAAAGTTATTGGTACTTATCTTTTCTGTGTCACAGATACTGTATGATGCGTATTAACTTCACCACACAAACTGTATATAAAAAAAAAAGCATAAAAAAACCCCCCAAATAATTCAAGTATATTTTTTACAGCATCGTTTCGCATTTGTACTAGCAGATCTATTCCACCAAGACAAAATACATTAACAAATGCTAAAATCTTTTCATGATAGAAATATGGTCATGATGTTATTTGTACAAAGGACTTTAGAAATATTTGATTGGTGACCAGTGCAGATGGTATTTATTATTATTATTATTATTATTATTATTAAACATAGAGAGCATGTCAGAACATGTATTTGTTTTAAATTCTTCAAAATGCTAAAATCAGATTTGTACACTTAAAAATAAGTCAAGTAAAACACTTCACTCAGTTATTGATAGTAAATTTCAAAATTAATGATTTTTATTATTAATGTAACTTTTAATGAGGATTGTTTAATATTGCCCTTTAAATGCAAAATATTTAAAGTGTACCTAAATTATACTTGCAATAGTTCCGCTTTAGCACAATCAAATATACTAAGTATGTCTTTAATTGGACTTCAGCACTACTTCCACACAATTAAAGTGCATTAAGCACAAAATTAGTTGTTCCAATTTAGCAGACTTTAGGTATACCAGTTTAGTATACTAAAAGTACAATTGCATGGCGTTTTATTAAGTGCATAAATATGAAAACGTATTTGTAGTATACCGAGCATGAAATAAATGAAAATAAATTTTTTAAAAGTACATCAGAAATATGTTTATTTGATAAGTGAACTATTGATAATGTGATGATAGATGGATAGATTCCAAATCAAACTTCAAATTCTTCTAAAATCTAGTTTTGAGTCTCTGATTTAGAACTTTGAACCCCACTATATCTGGTTGTTTATCACATTTTAACACACACACACACATTTCCCTGCAGGGAAGAATGCCATTCTTTGAATCAGCTTTGGGTGTGAACTAAAGACACTGGACGCTGCTCTTCATTCTCACACACACACACACACACACACACACCTGTGCCCAAATCTTTCCAGATGGAGGGATTTCTGACTGGTAGGATGAAATTAATTAGGGAGTGGGGGGAAATAAGCTGATCTTGTTGGCTTTGGGATTTGGCTTTTGACAACAGGGTGTAATTGTTCAAGGTGCAGAGCTTTGGCTCCTGATGTGTGCTGGACAGGTGTGGGAGAGATAAGGCACGCATCTCGTTGTGTGATGAAGGCACCGGTGAGAAATAAATCCAGCTCATTGCTCACTGAAGGATGAATTTAGGGGTGGAGGACGGGTCTTAAAGTCAGTGGCAGCAGGGTGAAGCCAGCGCCATATCAGAGCCGCAATAACACAGAGACTGGGGACCAAAAGAGGGACAGACTGATATTTGATGCTTTCTTGAATTCATCTACTGTAAGTGCATTACCTACATAGCGAATATAAGAAAAGCAGTTTATTTCTAGTGTCATCAGTGGAACAGCTGGAGTGAAAGATCAAGAAATATCATTTTGAGACACACAAGCAGAAGACAGATTGACTTTACATTTCTTTCTGATGTAAATTATATTTATTTATATATATATATATATATATATATATATATATATATATATGAAATCAATAGCAATCAGATGCTAGTTCGAATAAGGATGCTAGTTCGAAAAATTGGCATTGAAAAAGTCATCTAACAAATTTGTCTAAACAAAGAGTCTCAGGCAATGTTGCTGATCTAAGTTTTGAGCTCCCAGCATGCATCGCAGCATAAATAAATGATGTGGTTTCTGTAATAGGATTATTCTTTTTGCAGTTTGCAGACTTATTTATGATGCTGTTGTTGTTTTTGTCATCACTGATGTTATTTGTTGTGTGGTGAAATTTTAACTTGATGTTTGAGGTTTCAGTGTTGAGGTGCATGTGCATTTATATAAATTGTTGCATATAATATTTTTGCTTTGCAAAAATCTTGTGAAGACAAAGCTTGCAGCACTTATTAAATGTTTAATGCATGAATAAATAAATGTTGATGCATAATCACAACTGAAATAAAAAATAATGTTCTCTTTTACTTCAGAACAATTTGATTATTGGGGAACAAGAATCTTCAGTTGCCCTGATGTGAATATATTTGCTTAAAAAAGGTTTTAGAAATATAAAGGCAATAAAACAAAAATATGACACATTTTTTCAAAAATCAAATGCGACTACTTATTTATATTTGCTGATGATTTTATAGAAGATGGAAGAAACGGTCAAAAAAAAGTTGTTGAGCTCACAAATTTCATATTTTTTGTGGTTGTAAATGTCTTATATTGTCTGAATAGCTTAAACCTTTGGTCGTATAAATACAGCATCAAACAGATGATGAAATGTTTGTGTGCTGTTTCATTTTTTGAAACGTGTTATTGAGATATTTTCAGTTTTTTTGATGTTTTAGATTTAATGTTCTATTCCGGACAATCATATATCTATATATTTTCTGAATGTTCTCTAACATGATTTTGATAATGTTTCCAGTCTCAGTGCAGAGGCGTGAGGAAGTCTGTCCATCTGTTTTGTAGTCAACAGGCACAAACAGTTAAAATGAGGCAATTTTGTACAAATGGAAGTGCTATTAAAGTTGAATTCTCATCTTTAATAGAAAAGTAAAAAGATGAGGAACACACAGCGGGTTGCGCTCAAGTGTGAAATAATTCCCATTTTCAGTGGAAAAAAAGCTGAAAAAGTTTGCCTTTAAAAATATTTAAATATATATGTTTTCACTTCATAGCAAACTATAAGAGGGGTCTTACATATTTGTGTAATGAAGTGGAATCATATAACAATAGCGGGTGATAAATTCATGAGCTAATATGTTAGCCACACTCTTCCTCCGTTTGTGCCTTATTTCACACTTATGTTGTTTCTTTTCTTTTTATTTTCATTTATCTGTTGTGTATACGTATATAGCTTAAAGCACAGTTTTATTTTATTCTTTTTTTCCCCTGAGGTTTACTTATAATTCATACTTTTTAATAATTTATAACTAAACCTTTGCTTCCATCCATAATCCATAATAACGCTTCTTCCAGTGAAAAAAGCTATCTCCTGTTTTCCTCTCACATCAAATTCCACCCATATATTTATATATGTTTATATAAATTTTTATATAAATTATAAATAAAACAGTTTAGAACTGTTTTGGACTTTTGGACTGTACTTATTTCTCTCTTGATTGAGATGAGATGTCTTTTGACTGGAGTAAACAATATTCTGGATAAATGACTCTTATTTTAAATGGAAGCAATGGTTTGATGTTGAAAGTGTCTTGATGGTGGATTTGTTGTTGGTAATTGATGCACTGGAGTTGTGTGGATTATTGTTTTATTTAACTGTTTGGGCTCTCATTCCTACCACTGTGCACTTTTGTGCAACACCATTTTTACGTACCTTATTGGATGTTTCACTGCAGTTTTAAAGAAAAATGTCCATTAAGTGGCGCTAAAACACAGGTTGAACCCTGACATGTTTTTATTATGTTGATAGAGGTACATATTGTTGTGTTTTTATTATGTTGCTTCAGGTACGTATCGCGACAGTTCAGAATTCAAATATCCATGGACTGTTGCTAAAAGTTAATGCTCTATCATGTTGTAAATATGTTCTACACCAAATCCAACCCTAAATCTACCTGATAGTGTTAACAAATGCGAAACTGATATAAAAAACATTTGTTGATGCAACCGTGTCATTTCAACTTCCTTTTACACAGATATAAACTGTTTTGTCAAACCGTAGTTACACAGGATTCAAACCGGAGCTCTTTGCCTCTCAAGTACATCTCTGTACTCCGTGAGCTACCGAACAAACTGTCTATGAAAAACCCACAGATATGAAGCTGGATATGTGTGATGCTAACTTGCAAAAGCATCAGTTTTCAAATCTCCCAGCATATTAATGTTGTTTTGAAGTTATAACATGACATTCTTCAAGTATTTATGCGAAAATTTGGCTTTATTAATCGAAACTCTGTGAATTTGTGTTAAAACAAATAAAAGGTGTCTGAGTTTTACTGCCTTTAGTGTTAATTTCTTTTGGAAACGGCAGTGATATGTACTTATTGGTACGTATTTCGTGTCTTGCTAAAAAGTGCACCAAGGTATGTTTATGCCATGAGACCAGGTACTCTCATTCTGATGGCACCCATTCACTGCAGAGCATCCATTGGTGAGCCATTGATGTAATGCTAAATTTCTAAAAATATATTCTGACGAAGAAACAAACTCATCTACATCTTGGTTGGCCTAATGGTGCAAATTTTTATTTCTATTTAATTTTTTTCCGACCTTCGAGTGTTTCAGTCATGATTTGTTACAGACTTTTTCCCAGATTTTCTCCTACCTCCATGTGAGAATAACCAACGGAATTTCATTATCATTGCTGCTGCCTTGTAAATGACATCTAATTGGGCTTCTCACTGAAGTAGAGCTTGATTGATCTCCACAAGTCGAATTTCTGACCTCAGGCACTGTTTCTTTGGTCATTTTCAAGTACAAGGTGGGAGAAGTTCTGAGCTCAACCATCCATCCTACTTCCTCAATTACTTCCTATTGACTAGGTGGGCCAAGCTGCCAATTAGGAGCCATTGATGTGTAAACACGGGTGTAATGTGTTAATGCTTTGTTCTGTTGGCCACTAGAAAGTTTGAACAAAGTTGGTTTTAGGATTTGGATTCAAAGGTTTCTGCCACTGGCATGATCTTTGTAAGAAATAAACTGTAAAAAAATCATCCTCAAAAACATTTCATTTGGTACATTTATTTTAGGGCATTTTATGACATTCAAATACTCAAATGGCTTAAAATCCTGACTTAATTACCCCTAGAAGTCATATTCTTTGCTTTTTCCAAGTCTATTGTTTTAAATGAAGGCTTCGGGAGTTTGTCATGTGTATTCTGTTATGGGCAGAATAGAAGCTTTTTCTCATATTCAACCTGAGATGCGTTCTCATTATAAAATACAATTTGGCTTTGGTGTGCAAAACAGCTTTCAAAACCCTCACAGAAATGTCATTTAGTCACACCACACTGACAATATAGAGCATTCCTGCCATAAAAAATCTCCTAATTATCTGCTTTTGTCAGCAGGGGTGCAGAAACTATTAGAAAATGTGTGGGGGGCAAAATCACATCTTTCCGACTGCCTTCAAAGTAATGAACGTCCTGAAAAAATATCATATTACTTGAAATATAAATGCAGGCTTGAGTTTATTCAGATGGAATGGCAGTTAATCACAAGTCTTGCCGTAGCCGTCATCTGAAGCCCCTCAAGTCATGTGATCTTTATTCTAAGCCTGTTTTGATGTTTTGTCCATAATCAGCGGATGGCCTGCAGGAAAGCTGAGTGGTGTGGGTAGTTCATCAGCCTGCTCGATGTCTGTTGTTTGTCTCCGGTTGTTTGTCTGGGAGTGAAGCTATTAGACAATGACTGCACATTTTATGAGCTCATTTCTGCCCATACTAAACACACATTCGGTTCCCAGGATGCTCTGCAGAGGAAGGCGGGGGAGTCTGCTGTCAGTGAGCACAGAACCGTGATCGGCAGTGAATGATAATTCACATTATGTAAGTTTTGGATTTTTTTTTAAATTTGACAGTGGACTTTAGCAGTGACAAATTTGATTTGATGTACTTTGTGTATGTGGTAAAATGTATTAGGAATGCGTGTTATATTAGCGATAGACTGCAACAATTGCCAGGCCTATAAACTTGTGATAGATCTCCTGTGTGTACATTTTAGATTTGTTTTAGATGGATAATGTTCCATTTCAAATATTTTAGTAAATTTAAGAGAGAAAAAAGGTGCTCATACTTAACAAGCTTACACACAAATACGAAAATACTTTATTGCAATTGATGTACATTTGTAATTATGCATGTATATAGCTTTTATACTTTGGGGCTTTTGAAAGAAGTCTCTTATGCTCACCGAGGCTGAATTTGTTTAATCAAAAAGTATATCACAGTATTGTGAAATATTATTGCAATTTAAAATAACTGTTTTCTATTAAAATGTAATTAATTCCTGTGATCAAAGCTGGATTTTCAGAAAATGTCACAAAAACCTTTTTTATTTTTTATTCAGTTGCAGAAACAGGCTTCCGTAGTCTTCAGTGTCACATGATCCTTCAGAAATCATTCTAATATGCTGATTTGCTGCTCAAGAAACATTATTATCAATGATAAAATCAATTTAATCAAAAAGAGGAGATACAAATTCATCCTTGCTGAATAAGTGTTAAAATCTTTTTTAAAACTGTAACAATTTGAATGGTAGTGTATATTAGTAACTTTTTTGTTTCTTTAGAGTGTTACGAACCCCATTATGGGTTATTTTTGTTGGCTGTTCATTTTGCAGGCCTGAGTGAGTGACGTCATGATTGACTGAGGAATTACACCTGTGTGGAGCCTGCCGGCAGTTTAAAGATCGCTCCCTTCAGTCGCTCGTGGCTCGCTCGTCATTCTGACCTCTTTTGCTTTTGTCCCGTTTTGTTCCTTATTTAAATTTACTTTAATAAATGTTATCTGTTTTTAAACGTTATCCAACGTGTCATCTCCTGTGTCGCGGCTTGCGAGCCGGCCGTTACAAGAGCAACATGCATTGTCAAATCGTTCACAATAAGAACGTGAATGTATGCTTAGAAAGTAATCTGGGTCAATTTTGGTTTAATGTTGATCTTATGATAGAGGGAAAATTAGAGTCTGAAATAGAGCCTGCATGAACCAGAGGGCTACATCTGAATGGCATCTTCAGATCAGCCACAACAACATTCATCATCAGCCCCACCTGGGACCAATGGGTCTTATCACCATGGAGATAGATGGATGTGTGGGTGGTGTGATCAGTTTAGTCCTGAACAGCTGAAGACACAAACAGGTGGTTTAACATCCTGCATTACTGGAGGAACTGTGCCTGATACTGTACTTACAGTCTGTTCCAGCTCCAAATGATGCCTGAGATCTCACAGAAATAGAATCATACATAATTAGATCTTCAAGGACCTCTGAAAACATTGATCTTGTGGTTTGGTGACCTGCCTCCTTCAGATAACCACAACAAAAAAATAGTAGCCTCTTGTTTAACATAACAAACATGCAACATGATTTTTTACAATATGTGCTTGTCGTCCACCAAGAGGGTATTTATTTAGAAAGTAAATTTCTTTTGAATTTCTTTTGATCTTTAGAAATGCTCAGTTGTTTGTCCTAGATATCAATGAGATGAAATAGAGAGGAAAAACTATTATTTATTAATGTAATGCTTCTCAGATTTTTCCAAAGTGTGCTAATCAAAAATCAAAGGTTTCAGTATAAACTCAAGCAATTTTAGGATTTCTCATTAGATCCTTACAAGGCCAAATTATTTGACTCTCCACAATCAATTTTCATTGGTCCATTCACTTTTGTGTGCAGGCATTACTGAGGAAACCACTCCTGCTGGCAGAGAATGAATTAGCGTTTTCAATAAGCCCTTCAGCAACATATTTTTGTTGCTCACTCTTTCTTTTTTTTCTGTTTTCTGCAGCACTACAATCTGTAAGAATAATACGGCTAAGTTATAGGCTAGTTTAAAATTAAACACGTTTGTATGAAGGCTAAATACAAATAATAGGCAACTATTCATTTAATTACACCATTTTTGTTAGTTTTATAGGTGGAGGTTTTCTAGACTTGGCAAATAACATTTCCAGAAGTTTGTAGGTATAGACATATAGGGTTGGGTGATATGGCCCAAAACATTTTCACAATAAAATTAGTCTTATCAGTCGATATTGATAATTATCATGATAAATTTCAAATCTTCATTTCTTTCAAGTTTGAAGACAGATTTTTTGCTATTAAGTAAAAGTTTTAGAAACCAGACCAACTGTACTCTTTATGATAAGAACATGATAAAACACTTTTTTTTTTTTTTTTTAATTCTTTACAGTTTTCCAATCATTTTTACCTTAAAGTAAATATCTTAAATAAAAATGCGTGCATTTCTGCATGTTTTAATGAGTGATATTGTTCCAAATCATGGAACAGATTTGTGTTGACTGACTTTAAAGCTTATCTTCAGCATAGTTTGGAGTGCAGACTGCAATATAAATAATACTACCTTTTTTTTCTCAGAATGCAAATTTGACAGTAGCTGTTGTCGTAGTATATTGTTGAGAATAAGGAGATGAAAATGTATGGTCATTATCAAAAACAATTTTATCAACCCCATTTTATGTGTGAATTTTAATTATTCTAACCATTGGTCTTCCATAATGCCCGCTTGAAACGCCACACACTATATGAAGGTTTTTTTAAATACATTTTGATATTTTTGGAGCTTTGGTGTTGCCGACTTTATATTTAAAAGATGGTTCTACTTATTTTCTAGTCAAGCACCCAATTGAAATCGATGTGCATGCTTTAGCTTGCTCTCCCATAATAGCATACGTTTAGATCATGATAACCCACACAGTCTTACTTCAACTCATCACATTCTGACGCTTGGTCAAGACCCTTTTGCGTCGCTTTTTGAAGCTCAAGGTACCATTTTTGGTCACTTTTCGATGTAAAGGGTCCTCTGTTGCTTTTAGTTGTTTGCTTCATGTAATGGTTTGCATGCATATATATTACTTTTATTGGAGCACCCAGCTCTGAACAATATAAACACACACAGGCAAATGCAGTCACAGGTATTTATTGCACAAACTAATCATTAACAAGCAGTATAAATAAATTACAAATGAGTCGTGTCACATTCCAAGTCTTCTGAAGCCATACAAAGTCTTCATGCGAAGAAGAGAGTAAAACACAAGGTTTTAATCACTAAAAATGATCCCGCTCCGTTAACGCGCTCACGTCTCATTCAGAAAACATACTCCAGTCCTGTAGAATAACGCAATTGGTCACAAGATACACAAGAGCCAATAGTATTTCACAACAGCATGACGCAATTGATCACGAGACACACACGAGCCAATGGCATTTCACAACCAACGTTGACGTAAGGATTCTTGTAGCGGCATTTTTTGAAATCGCACACAGACTGCAGCAGCGCACAGGAAGTAGACGGAGACAGCGACCGAGTCTATTCCTCTCACAAACCAATCTTTTGCCTTAAAAGACCTGGAATATTAATATACTTCAAATAAATTATGACGGTAGTTGAATCTGCCTGCTATATCTTGTGTTTTATTGACAGACGGTAGGTTTAGGGGCAGGGTTTGGGTTACGTGCTCATAAACGTGTAAATAATATTTAAATAAAACTTTACATTGAAAAATCACATCCCTACATATATGCAATAATGCCATTGTTTTTACCCAAGACATCTTTTAAATATGACGATAAAATTAAAAAAGTATCGCGTCGGCATATTGAATACTAAGGGTTTCCTAAATAACCCAACAATGGAGGACCCTTCATGTCGAAAAGTGACTAAAAAGGGGTACACTGAGCTTCAAAAAGCAACGCAAAAGGGTCTTGACCAAGCGTCAAATTGTGATGAGTTGGAGTGAGACTGTGTTGGATAACCACAGTTAAAAACCACACATATAGTACCTCAATACTGTCACGATTGAGACACGGGAAGGCGTTCGGATCCATTCGCAAGCATTTAATGTACACACACACACACACACACACACACACACACAGAGTAAACAGATGGCAGGGTCAACAACAGTAAACGGGCATATCAAAGGCAGCGGCTAGAGAATAATCTGAGTTCATGGCAAGGGTCAGGCGATGAGGCAAACCGAGTCCAGAGGAGCGAGGCTAGAGTGAGAGTCTGAGAGCAGGCTTAGGTCCAGATCCAGGAAGACAGAGAAACATAGAAAACACGGAGGGCTTGACAACTGGGAAAACACACGGTACATCCAAACATTGACGAGCGACTAACACAAAGACATCCGGGGTATTTAAACACATGAAACTAGGTCAGTGGGCGGAGCCAACAATAAAACACCATGACAACTGACAAGTGGGGCGGAGACATGAGTTCATTGATATGAGTCCATGAGTGAAAACAGACACAAACACACCCACAATTCATGGAGAGCTGGAGTGCCATCCAAAGCTGTGCTGGCACATCCAGCTGATCTTAACAAATACCATGGTAAAAATCGTACTATGTGGTTTCTAGGCACTGGTATGAAAAACTGTAGTATAAATGAACAAACGCCATATGTTCCTTCACTCCTTTTAATACATTTCATGCCTCCATTAATAATATAATAAAATTTGATATGAATATCCCACATTTCTGCCAAAATATAGTTATTACAGTAAAGCTATGGTAAATGATGGCAATTTGTAGAGTGATCTTGTGACTGTATCGTTGCGCACAGCGTTGTATGGCTTTAAAGTCTGCGTGAACTGGAAGTTTCTGTTGATGTTATTTCAGTGTCGGGGTTTTATTTTTGCGCTCCTCCGGTCTGTCTCTCACTCATAGCAACCTAACGGTTAGAGGGGTGTGTTTAAGGATATTCTGCCCAGTTCTGCCCAATAGGATATTGCTCTCATCAAGACTAGCAATGTGCGCTAGTAGAGTAAATAAAGCCTGTTTTGATTTTCATTTGTGTTCTACGCTCAATTTAAGCGATTAAAGTTGGATCTCACAGCACTGTTTAGTGCTCATGTGACCGAGACTTATCAGCGAGTAAATTATAAGTTGTATGGGGAACTTTTATTACTGGTGTTTTTGTAGTTTGACTGCAGGTGAAATATCTGTTTTTATTTATCACAGAGGAAAGAAAGAAAGAAATACAGCTTTGGAGCCCCATGAGGGTGAGTAAATGATCAGAGAATATCATTTTCTGGGTTTACTGTCCCTTTAAATTATATATAATTCAGCAGAATGTTTATATTCAGTGAATTTTTATCGTTAAATCTAGTGTGCAGATCAAACTCTTTCTCCTTTGTTTGATATACAGTCTCCCTCAGTCTGTATGACAGAGACCCAGTCCTAATCAAATTTGGGATCTTCTCCAAATGACTGAAGTGACCCATGAGTCTAATTCTGGAAATCCTGACATTTTCAGGCAGACCGAATCCATCCATGGGTAATATGTAGTTGGTGAAATGAGTGTCACCTATAACGCCTCGCCAGGTCTTTGTTCAAGTGAATTTCCATTTCACCTCTTCTAGATGGTAATAAGTCCCAGACCAAATGGAGATGTGCGTTTTTCTGCTCGTCGGCTCAGCTGAGGGCGGCCGTTCCGTCGGGAAATAACTCCGCGTTGCTCCCAGTGGAAGTCGAGTTTTCAATTTCCTCAGCTTATAGAGATGTATTGGCCAATGAGTGCTCCTCCGTTCCCCTGTTGAGCCTCTGCCAGACTCTAATGTGGACTCTCCTTCAAACTGTCACGCTTATACCTGCATGATAGCAGTGAAACTAATGATTGTATTAGCATAAGTGCTGGTACAGGAGGTCAGCGGTAACCGTGTAAAGACGCCGGATGCATGCGGCTCAATGAGGAGAACGCTAGGCTAATGTAGACAAATATGTGCCCGGCGCTTGTCAAGATCCCGTTTATCACAATATGTGCCATTATGTATCACTGAGAGAAACGTTCCATATGCTTTCTCTGTTTGGTGCACAGCTTGCAAAAAAGTTCATTTCAGACTTTGCTACACATGATAAATCTTTGTTATTGTAGCCCGAAATGTGAGGCATCAGACTTAAATTGGATTTGTGGGGAAATGGAGGGTTTGATGAAACCGTGATAATTCTCGCATTGATCATCTCACTGTCAGTTATAATCCAATTAAAACAGATCGCCTGGATCTAACCTGGTCTCGCCGTCCTCCTCCTCTCTCGTCCTCTCTCTGTAATTAAGGATTAAAGTAAAACTCTAATGAAGGAAAAAGGCTGAGATGAAGCCTGCTGGACATGCAACAGTTCAGTACGTACAGGGCTAATTTAGACTTCAGAACAGGAAAAATATGACACGGAGAGAATCAGGTGTAATTGGTCCTTGTTGTAAAATAAAATTTTGATCACGATACTCCGAACTGGGTTATTATAGTTAACTAAAAATGGAACAAAAGCTGTGTTAACAAAAAAAAAAAAATGTTAACTGAAATAAAAAAGAAATACTTTAACTAGATGTGCCAGCCCGATCTCAATTCGTATGAATTTTTAACGAATGACCTACACCTAACCCCGCCCCTAAACCTACACGTCCCTGGGTTTTAGACAAATCATACAAAAGCGTACGAGTGAGGTTGTATGAATTTGTACGAATTAGACACCTCGTAAAATACATACGAATTGGTCTTGAGACTGTGTTGGATGTGCAAAAGCAAATAACTATAAAAATAACTATAAATTACATATATAGACTTAAGACAAAATAAATGAAAAAAAAAAAAAAAACATCAATAAACTAACTAGTTAATATGCATTTTAAATAAAATTAAATGTAACTGAAATTAATATGAAAATTAAATTCTTAAAAAAAAAAAGAATTATGCTAAAACAAAAAAAACATGACTTTGAAGACACCACTAGAATTCAAACCTACTGTATATGTGATTTAACACTAAAGAAAGAATATAATTGCACAACTTAATCTGTTTAATGAAAAAAAATTGCATTTAGAGTTCTGCAGAATTAATGCACATAACCTGTGTACATTTACGTTTAATGTTTTTAAAAAGAATAATACACATGAACTTTAGCATCTAATTATGCATGCCGCTATATTGAATTAAACCACAGCTATGCATTATTTTGCAACTGGCATACTGTAAGTGATTTGAATAAAGGATATGGGAAAATAAACATGCATACAGCTAACAGAATATGCATTTGAACACTTACCAGAAATTAATTGCTAACTATAATGAGGGTTTTTATATTAGACCATAAAGAATCATCAGTGCAAATGGGCCAATAATGCAAGTGTGTGTGTGTGTGTGTGTGTGCTACTGCACATCAGATGATGGGTATCAGGGCAGATTAAATGTATTCATGCTTCGTTTAGTTTCATTACTCTGACAGTAAAGTTCAACAAACCAGGGAACTCGAATGAGGCGATGATCGCTGAAACCTTCGCCCATTGCAGGCTGATCAACACTTTCATTTAATTCAGCCCACTCAATGCAGAGTTATTGCCATTAAAAACACATTTAAATTTATTTAAACTTTATTAGAAAAATTCATCATGTCCTAATTACTCCATTTATCACAGTCAAACTGGATATTTGTTTTAAAACTTTTTGTGAAAGTTAATTAGTTTCAGAGCAGTACTCTTTTTCCTGAAGAAAATGTGAGGTTTTTGCCCATGCAAAGAAACTATTATAATATATAAAAATATTTTTTAAATGTGTGCATTTTAACATTGGAATGAAGAATGTAAAACCATTTTTGTAATTTGAGTACTGAAGTACCCTTTTTGCTCATAACTTTATTTTTTAATATTACAGAATGGTTTTTTTTTTTTTTTTTTTACATTTTGTAAATTTACATTTTGTTTCGGAGCAGTATGATTTCCTGAAGTTTTTTGTGTCCATGCAAACTTTCTTGCCACCATGCTAGGATTTTGCGAATGAATGCAAATTCAGATAACCCACCCACAAGTCTCTGATAATCTGGTTTCTAAATATGAATTAGATCTCTCCTTCAATGTAGGGTCTATTTTTGCTAGTTTAATCTACCAGGTAATCTACTAAAATAATAGTAATATATCCACTATTTTCAAAAATCAACAGTTATGAAAACTTTTAAGGTGTTTTTACTGACTAAATCTCGAATACACACAAGTAATATCAATCATGGCTAAACAAATTCCTCCAGCAGTCCAGGATTTAAGCAGTTTTCCCATGTTTGACGCTTACACAATGTGAGTTAATTGTCGTTGGTACTCTGTGCCCGGTGATGGACTAGGGGGAGACTCGCGCTATACGGCTCTTGTGTGTGGAGCCACGGTCTAATTGCATTTGGACAAGAACAAAGCTACTTTCTTAACACACTCTCAAGCAGATGGAAGCAGGATAGAGCGTACAGTAATTAACAAATCTGATGTAGGACAGTTAGCGAATAGCGTTCATTATGCTGCAATTTTCTGTTCCTTTTAAATAAAAGCACCCAATAATCCAAGCATTTGGGTTTAATTGCAATTAATTAAATTCTCAGTGAATGCCGCACATCAGCTGGAAAATGATGTCAGCTCATGGTCATTCTGTGTTTTGTGTGTAATTTTAAACAGAAGTTGTTTTTTTAGAAGTCAAAAGTTACTCAACGCTAAACGAAAGAGCTATTGTTACTACAAACCAAGACCTGCGTGAAATCTGGGCGTTTTGTTCCACACTTCATACAGATTAAAATCAGATGGGAATAATAATAATGATCAAATCAGCTAAATATGCTAATTTGTGTGAGGAATTATGATGTTTTTCATTACATTTCAGCTTAAATTGCAGTCTATTTTTTACACCATGTAATTATATGGATTCAGAAGACTTAAGATAAAGTGATTTTTTTCAGTTGAATCAGTTAAAAAAAAAAAAAAATCAGTTTTTATTTAAATTTTATAAGTTTGATTGACAGATTGTTGATTGACAGCAGTGTTTCACACAGAATGGACTGGTGTCTGTCTTCAGACCCGCCCTGAGTGAGCCGTCATTAGTCCAAGATGCAGAGAAAAGCATGACTCCTAAGCATAGACTGTTGATGAATCGCAGTTTTAGTCACTTCCATGTTGGAGAGTGGGAGGTTGCCGCTTGCTCCTAAGCGATTGAGGTGTTTTGTTGTTGAATGCAATAATGAACATAGCAATAGTCATTTACTCCCAACATCTGAGTGGCTGAAGACACAGAGGATTATGTTTGGTTCTGAAGGGAAACGCGCCCTTGATCTACCTGAATGCGTTTATGTTGGCGCGAATCATTCATGATCCAGCCTCACCTACAGAAGCAGTCAGTATAATGTCTTTTAATAAATCTTTGCAAATCGCCTTTCCTAATAATGTGCTAATTAGCAAGTTTCACTATGACAGGGCTGTTCAACCTCGGTCCTGGAGGGCCGGTGTCCTGCAGAGTTTAGCTCCAACCCAAATCAAACACACCTGAAGCAGCTAATCAAACTCAAGTTTAACTCTGCCCTCCAGGACAAAGTTTGGACAGCCCTGGTCTAGGACTATGAATATGGCTAAATAAACATCCTCTGAGAGCGCCTCGGAAAAGAGGGGAGGGGTCAGCAGAGCTTGTGAAGATTTAAAGGGCAAGTACACAGAACAGAGTGTTTTGAAAAGAGCTGTTTTTGAAAGGGTAAAATGCAGAGCTCCAGACTGCGACCAAAAATATTAATTTGTTATGACTGTAAATATACATAACCAAAATTCCCTGATGGTTGCGTTCACATCTTTTAAGTTCACATATTAAACTGAGGCGATGCACATCAAAGTTTTAATGGAAAAAAGTTTCAAACAGTCCTCATCTCTGCCGAAAATGTCTGCTATGCTAAACGCAGCTCAGTCGTGCAGCACGAGAAGAGTTCAAAATGACGGAAAGCGAAAAGGACAAAAGCAGTGCCTATTATTTCATACACAACTTGCACAAACTTACTGCTGTCAGCTGTGTGAATATAGGCAAAAAATTAACAATTCTTGTTTATAATCATTACTAACATGTTATCAAGATCTCACGCTGTGTTCTGTTAATGCGGCATGTGCAATTTCTTTAACGCCTCAGTTCAAGCGGCAAGTGAAACCACTGTATCTTTTAGCAAAAAAAAAACATCAAAAGCCTGTAATACAACTTACTGAAATGCATTTGTCAAGTAACAAAATTTTTTATTTTTGTTTTGTACAGTTTTAGTTGACTATAATGACCCTATGCACTACCTTTATGATGTTTTTATATATTTTGTCTTTGTTGAAAAAAAAGTTAACTTTATGTTTAGATATGGTCAAGAGCAGCATGAAGATTCCTCAGAATATCTCCTTTTGTGTTTCTAATATATATATATATATATATATATATATATATATATACTACCGTTCAAAAATTTGGGGTCAGTAAGATATTTAATGGTTTT
>JAUCMR010000059.1:1298184-1309223 GCA_032357425.1 Enteromius argenteus | reverse complement strand
AAATGGCTGTCCACCAACGTTTACCATCCAACCTGACAGAACTGGAGAGGATCTGCAAGGAGGAATGGCATAGGATCCCCAAATCCAGGTGTGAAGAACTTGTTGCATCTTTCACAAAAAGACTCATGGCTGTATTCGATCAAAAGGGTGCTTCTACTAAATACTGAGCAATTTAATATTTCAGCTTTTCTTTTAATAAATCTGCAAAAATGTCAAAAATTCTGTGTTTTTCTGTCAATATTAATGTACATGAATGAGGGAAAAAAATGAACTTAAATGATTTTAGCAAATGCCTCCAATATAACAAAGAGTGAAAAATTTAAGGGGGTCTGAATAGTTTCCGTACCCACTGTACAGATATGTACAGACCTCTCTGTAAAAACCTAAAGAATATAGTGAAGGTTTCTTGCTCGGTGCATGAGGGAAAAACCTAATTTTGTGAAAATGTCATTTAAAGATACAATATGCATTGTTGTCTACAGATGTAAAGACATTAAGTGTAATACAATAAACAGTAAACTCTCAAAATCACCAAAAAAAATGACAATTGTCGTCATTTACTCACACTCATGTTCTAGTGACCCCGTTTTGCTTTCTTCTATAAAACAGAAAATGTGATGCATGTCCAAGCTGCTGTTTTCCATACAGTCAAGTGGGATGTTTTTCCTGCCTTTAATGTGTCGTTTGTTTCTCCTAAAAAGAAATGGAGAACACGTTAAGACTCCTTATTTTTTTACTCTCCGGTAACTTCACCAATTCCAGAGATCTCCCAACTGCTCAAGATTTTTGCCATGATACAAAGTTTTCAATCAAAGTAAAAGATCTCTGTATGAATTCTTCCAAGACCAAATGATCTAAGTTGCACTATCCAAATTCTTGACTCCTAAAAATAAAGGTTCCAAAGAAGGTTTTCACTATAGAAGGCTTTTTTCTTAGTGTAACATTAAAATAATCTAAAGAAACTTTTACAAATATAAACAATATTTTATGCATCCAAGGTTCCATGGGTTCTTCATTAAACCAGCCTCAATGGTGTGCCTTTTTGTTTTTTTCCTACAGATTTTCAGGAGACCCATCTGAGATGTTGAAATATTTATCCTTAGCTATAAAAGAGCAACATTCGAGCAACTCGAGAACCCAAACCTACAAAATGTTTCCTGATGAGAAGAGATTGGTGCTGCAGAGAACCAAGAACCTTTAATAAGTATAGCACACAGTATGCAAAGATTATCCAGAGCCTTTTTATAGTAGGTTTTCACAGGGGTCTTTCACTCAATTTCTGACGATTCACACAGTCTCACATATTTCTGCTTTACAGTCATTAAGTTCAGTTCTCGAGTGCTAAGCCTGAGAATGAGGTGTTGAAGACTTGGGGATGTGGAGATTTTCCTCACTATGAAGATATTTAAAGGATTCTCCCTCAGTATAATTGACATGTTCTCTGCAAATATACTGTATGCTACACTTTACTGTGCCATGTGTTAGTTTGTAGTAAATAGAGCTGTTTTATAATAAAAAACAAATTATTAAAATTAATAAAAAATATATAAAAACCTCCTGAGAATCAAGATGTACTCAAGGCAACACTTTTAATTGATCTTCTGCTGAAACAAAACCAATACTTTAAGAGTTTCTGACCCAATTTTGTAGCCTGTTCATGGACAGTGCCAACTAATAAAAGATTCAACGCTGCTAATTAAGATTGATTCGACTGTTTATGGGCTGTTAAAGAGGAAAATTACAGGCATTATGTAGAACAGCTTTGACAACTTGGCTCCTTCAGACAGATAGCTAACAGTATGCTCGTAAAAAGGTTTGCAGATTTCTTTCTTTTTATTTTTTTCAGAATGGAGGAAACTCTGTCAGCTCCTGCCCATCATGCATGGCTTTGTTCTGTGTGTCTCTGCGGTGGATTCTGCTGCCTGCTGGAGAACTCCTGCCACATGTTCTCACACACCAGAGGTCAAAAGCTCACGTAACTCGTCATGAATGATTTATTCAGGGAAATTAACATGCACTTTCCAATCTGCAGGCTTGACGATTTGATGATGCGCTTCTGTGCACCATCCGTTTGAAAAAGTGTACGGGAGTAGATACCAAATCAGCCGAGCCTGAACGCCCAACAAAAAAAAATGGAGCAGCCTGTTCATCTGTTCAGGAAATGGGTTTCGCTGAACTCTAAGCTCCTATACTTCAATAATCATGTCCCCTTTAGCAGGAATCATTCAGATAATATACAGGCTTATTCATAAAGTAGATCTCCGTGAGAGTCTCTACATCTCTACAAGCCATTTTCATAAGCCCAGCCAAGTGAATCATGGGAAAGACCTATGCGTAGGGTTTTAATAATGAACTATGTCCAGTGTCCATTCAAGGGAATTATATTTATGTAGTCTTCTACATGAGCTGCTATAAAAGTTTGCATGAACCGGGAAGTTAAACTACATAAATTGAATGTTCAGTGGCTCATTTAAAAGAAATAAAATATCATTATGCAGTACAAGTTTGAAACAATGTTATTTTAATATCACTGAGATTAAGAATTATAGTATTTATATATAATATAATCAGTTTTTATTTTTACATTATTTTATTTTTTAGTAGTATATTTTTATTTTTTGCTTTAATTATAGTTACATTTTCTGAGTTTTAGTTAAGTTAAACTATACGAAAATGAGAAATGTTGCTGAACTAAATAAGAATTAAATGTTTATATATAATATATATATATATATATATATATATATGACAAATATTTATTTTATTCAAGTAGCATGTTTTTTTTGCTGTTTCTTTTTATTTATTTTAGTGTTACGGTTTTTGTTTCATAATAACCCTATTTTATAAGACCGTATTAATACAAAACAGTTAGTTTAATTAACAGTAAATTCAATTTGACTACTTAAGCCTAAAATTTCTCAAAAGCATTGTTAGCTTAAGCAGATTGGGGCCTTTGGTGCCAGTTGTTTTTTATGATCTACTTTGGCATTCGATGATTTTGGGGAAACACAGCTTTTGCGTTTTAAGAAGTTGGACAAAAAGACTTGGATAATGTGCCTGTAGCTTGGCTTCATTCCGCATCTATGAGTTAATCAAACTACTGTTGGCCTTAGCATGGTGCATGTACTCTAAAAGTCTGAAATGTTGTGATGTGTGTATTTAATTGCACAAATTGGATTTGTACAGAGATGTTTTAGTGCCGGCCTTAATCAGTATGCAACGTGTCTGTCAATGGAGAGATTGGTTACAAACATCATACCAAAAGCACTGATATGCCTACAGTATATGCCTTTATGAGAGTTGCAACCAAAAGACTGTGCCAATTACAGAAAAACAGAAATCCAATAAGCCCAGAGGCACTTGTACCAGACGAGAGGCGCTTTAGTATTACCCCAAAACAGTGTTTGAGCGATTGTTATTAAAAATTATTTCAAACACCCAGATGGCTCCATTTAGTTTACTAGATTTCACAGGGTTTCATTAAAATAGTGTTAGAACAGTTGTTCTGGCCAAGAAACAAAAGAGAGCGGCAGAAAAATACATGCAAACACGGTTGTACCCAGAGAGATGCACGCAGTTAATGATAAACATTCACTCTCAGGCAAATGAAATGCAAGTGACATGACAACAAAATCTGTTTAGCAAACGTTTGCGGAGTCACACGGTAAATGAAGCTCTTTGTTGATAATCATACACGTGCATAGCAATTTGGTTGCCAGGAGACTTCTTTTGTTGATGACTGAACACCTGCAGAGCCAACAGTAGCGTTTGCGTGTCTTTATACATCATCTTTTGAGCGTCAGACAATGAAATGCCTTTATGTTCGGAAGTCAAAGGGATCAAGTTGAAATATCCCACTTTGAATGGACTGGAGCATGGTTCCACTAGTCTTAAAGCTGCATTCAAATCTTCAAAATGAAACATCTGAGTGTCTTTTAAAACCAGCAGCTGCCATTTATTGTTTAGTTTCAATTAAAAGAGCAATCTCATTGGTTTACGAGGCAGGATATCCACAGAGCAACTACCAACTAATTAGTTAATTACACCTGCATGTTTTCAGAAAAAGACTATAAAATGTGTAGAAGTTACTATAAATTGTATATTGTGCTTAAATGTCAGTGGAGAAGAGTCTTGCTCGATTCCCACTAGGAATGTGAACACATCTGCTCGCTAGGATCTTGATTTTCTCGAATCTCTGAGAAACATTTCTCCCATGGTCTCTAATATGCACATCAAAGAAAGGCACGCATCAGATATGTGCCAACAGAGCATTGAGCAATGCATTTCTCAGCCCTGCCGTGGCATTTGTTACTAATTCAAGTCAAACAATCACTGATGTCAAAGCTGCTGCCCAAGTTTAAATATTTCAGTATGTTTATATGGATGATCTTAAACTAGTTATGCATGGTTAAATAAGGTCATGTGAGCAGCTCTTTGGTGATCTTTCTTAATGTCAAATGTGGAGAAAATCCTGCATCTTTCATAATGTAAGCACTATTGTTTGCAGTTTTTTATATTAAGCTATTTGTTGTACATCTAAATTTGTACTACAGCGCTCGAAAAAATGCTGTAAATAATTTAATAATAATAAAAAAATGATTACAGGAAAAAAAATCTGTCACATCTTTCACTGTTTGATTGGCAGAGCCATGAGAGAGCAGGTCACCTGTTTCCTTGAGCAAAGAATGGCGTCTGTCAGAAAGAAAAAGGCAAAGCTGGAGAGACTGGCAGAATGAGAAGACGAAAGATAGAGAAAGAGAAAGAATAGAGAGGCACTGGAGGGTCGATCGAGAGAGAGAGAATCCACTGGGGTGGAATAATCTCCACCAGGAGCAAAGTGAAGACCATCAAGCACATTTCACATGCAATTTAGTGTGACGCGTCTGATGAAAACTGTCATAACCAGAGCACTCTAATTTACAAGCTTAAGAGCATGATGTCTTTCAGGGCCAAAGCACGGCGTTGGGCAGAAGCGTGCGTCAGCGTAAGCGTATGAGAGTGGTGTGAAGCGTCAGACATCTGGAGGGGTTGTCGGGCTGAGAAGGTCTTGAATGTAATATGAGGATTTGCTCGCAGAAGGTTCAAATTGTCTTGACGCCATCGAAGGTGCAAGTTTAGGGAGGGACGAGTCAATTGCTGCACTGCACTGCAAGTAGAACGCACTTCAGAAGAGTGTTAAGACTGGCTTGGGCTGTTTTTTTTTCTTCTTTTTTGTAAGCTTTTATAAATCATTCATTCGGTGTGGCCACATCTCGCCAACTCCATCCTCTTGTATTTAAGGTTATTTGTTTAGATTGCCCCAGGTAACACTTATTAAAGTAATACTGATGCAGGTTCCACATTCCAGATCCTCTTAATCCTTCTTCATTTCGAAAGATTATGATTTCCGTCCCAACAGGATCTTGGAATTGATTATAGCAACCCAGAATTACTGATTTGCATCTCAGCCAAATATTGCTCTATCCAAACTATACATCAATGGAAAGCTTATTTATCAGTGTTTAGATGATGTGTAAATCTCGGTTTAAAAAAAAATTACAATTATGACCATGTTTTTATGGTCCAGGGTCACACAAAGTTTTATTTTACCATTATATAATTTTAATAATTCATTTCTGAAACTATTTTTTTTTAAGTAATGTTTATTTATTATATAATAATTATTAATCTTATATTTAGTCTTTTTGTATTCTAGAAAAAAAAATAGCAGACTGCATATCACAAACCTGGGCTCTCCAACACACTGACTCACAAACTTATGGTGTGCGTACATTGGTGATGATTTATGTGGTTAAAACTGATTGGAAATTGTGGTATTTACATTAAGATCAGCAAAATATGTTTTGTTTGGAATAAATGTCTCAGTTTGAACTGTGGGAGAAACGTATTTATTCCTGGTTTATTTTGGACGCTTTTTCCCTCGAGCTTCTATTTCATGGCACTAATAGGCCATTAACAGATAAGATAAATTTTATGAGTCCATTAAGGAAGTGTAAGTTAAATGACAATCGAAGGGTCAAGTCATTGTAATTTCCCATGATGGTCCAGTGGTGCAGGTTGAGTTGGCGGACATAATTGGCTTTGCTCGTTGTGCTCTAGGGAGATGCCTTCAGGCTTGTGTCTTTGCAGTCGTTTATTAACATTTAATACGTACGCTTTTTTACTTCAGACAGACAGAGGAGGACCAAGCCCTCTCTTCACTGCAGCGTGTTTGCTGGCATCCATGTTTAATACAGAGTAGTCAGCTCTGGAAACATCACCCCGCTGATCTCAAGGCCATGTGGAGGGGGAGGTGAAGGTGATGGCTGCCCTCGTTTGTCGCATACGTGACACTTTGTGCTGCTCATCTAAGTCGGCTGGACCTGCTTTTTCGTCCTCCACCAGTGAACAACCTGAACCCACAGGCCACCTATTTTTCAAAAAAGGAAAACAGTAAAATTAGTTAAGATTTTGAAAGTGACTTATAATAGTGATGCTTTTAACAACAGAGAACCCATACCTTTTATAAGAATAGTTCATCCAAAAAGGAAAATTTGCTGAAAGTATGCTCATCCTCTGGCCATCCAATATGTAGATGAGTTTGTTTCTTTACCAGAACAGATTTTGAGAAATTTAGAATTTCATTACTTGCTAACTAAAGGATCCTCTGCGGTGAAACGGCTGATAAAAATGACTCCAGTGCATCATTTAACATCTTATAAAGTGAAAAGCTGCATGTTTGTAAGGGCAAATTAAACATTAAGATGATTTTACATTCAAACAATTGCTTCTAAAATACAAGTCATCTACTGTATCTGTAATATCACTGTCTTCAGTGAAGAAGTCAGGAGAGAAATATGCATAGATCAAGCACTGTTTACAAGCAAAAACAGTTTTAAACCAATATGTCAGTGGAATATGATGCCAGATCAACAGAAGATGGATGTTTTCACTGAAAGAACTGCTATTATAGATTATGAACTCTCATTTTGGCCATTGTTTAATGTTAAAATGCCTTAATACTCAATTTGTTTCTTATAAACACAGCTTTTCACTTCATAAACCATCAATTGATGGACTAGTAGAGTAGAGTAGTTTGGATTATTGTTTTCATCAGCTATGGGGACTCTCATTCTAACTGCACCCATTCACTGCAGAGGATCCAGTGGTGAGCAAATGATGTAATGCTAAATTCCTCCAAATTGTTCGGATGAAGAAATTAACTCATCTACATCTTTTCATTTTCATTTTTGGGTGAACTATATCTCAAATCTTAAGAGAGCAAAATGGGGCCAACAGTGACAATAAAAAATGAAGAATTCCCTTAAGTAAGAAAAAGAAACTTGGTAAGCAAGATAAAAAATAAAACAAACAAAAACACCCCTACGGAGAAGAAGCCATCTGCCTGTGCTAGGCACGCATTTCTAAAAATGAATCATCAATCTGTTCTTAAACTATAGTAAACAGTTGCATGACTCCAACATTCTGTTGAAAGGCAGCAACCTAGATAATAAGAATCCACCTATGTGGCAATAAAGAGAATGAAGTCCATATTGCATATAAATCAGTGCATGAAAAACATCCGGCTACTCCAGACAGGCCACCAACTGGGCTTTGGCCATGCAGAGAATTGCGTTATAGAAATTTCTCCTATTTCAAATGTGGTGATAAACCCAAAGTACCATGAAACAATAAAAACCGCTGACCAAAGAGCCACTGTGTCACCCGCTGTGTTCTTTGGCAGCTCTGAGTGTTAGTGCTAAAACTCGCTCTTACGTAAGCGTATGCTGAGATCATTGCATTTCTGCAATAATTGCCTAGAAATATTCCCAAGCGCCAAACTTCATCTGGTTGAAGACTCTGAACAATAGAGATTAGAATGCATAAAGCCCGCTCTGATGAACTGAAATAAGAAGCACGCGCTCTAGTTGTGCTGTCAAACGTTGTGTTAATTTCATTACAAAAAGATTTGCAAATGTTTGCAGAGTTTCATCCAGTCACTCCTTGATTTAATACGAAGAATCGTGGGATTGGGCCGCAGCGTTGTAATAAAGCCAACAGAGCAAATACAATAACGTATGATCTGTCAGCGAACACAATGTACACACAAAGCACAAAAGAATGTGCTTTCCTCTATCCCGATATTTATACTTTTCCTATTTTACTGCGGCACACGCACCGCTGAAAGATGCCTGATTTCTAGAATGCTCTGAATCAGCTGATAAATAATGCATACACATTTATTGATTAATATTTCACTAGGTGGAGGTTGCTGAGGAATTCTTGAGCAGGCCAATAATGCCTTGCGTGATAAACATTGGCTCTGGCCACTGTGTTTTCCTGCCATTGACTCCAGGATTCGAAGGGACGTACGGTAGCGATTGAATCTGACAGTATGGTATTACAGCTCATAACAATTTGTGCATCTTACTGCCTCTAATGACACTTGTGGTTATTGGCAAACTGAAGGTTAAGTTAATGAGCTGTGGGCGGTCATCAGTGCTTCACATCTAGCAGTGAGTTAATAAAATATCAAACCACTGAATGTATTTGCACAGTCCAAGACTGTGCATGAATTTCTTGGCTTGGTCCTCTAAAAAAGGCTTTTGGACCAATGCCATCAGAGTAAATGCTCAAGGGCAACTCAGACTCCAGAAACTTCAGGAAAAAAAAAAACTAAGCCCAGCACTGCAACAACCTATCAGCCTTAACCTCAGCTGCATGTTCTCTGCAGTGTGTCTCCCATGTTCTACCTGGTCAGGCATGATAAGCTTACAAACTCCATCACAGTCCCTGTGTTATGCATGTTTTTTTTCAGACTCAACATACTGTAGTGCTGTGTGTAGAGATGTTTGTGGCTGACCATGTCCCACGTTGCTAAATTTATTCTCAATATGTATCAAACCATTCATTACACTATTGATCGATCTATGCGCCATCTGAAACTGAAATAGTAGTGTTATGCATAATGTTATATTTTCTCATATTCTATTAAGCATAGAAGTTGTAGCACCAGGAGTATTAAAACATTAATTTAAACACTTAAAAAGGCTCATTTGAACGCTGTTAGTGCTATAGAACATTATATTTTTCTCTCTCCATGTAGGCAATGGTTTTGACACCAAAGCGCCAATTAGATGAGCCAAAAAAAAAAAATAACAATGCTAAATGCAAATTATAAAACTGAATATGGATTAAAAATGAATGCAAATAATAAAACCTGTGGTACACAGAGAAAAATACTATATTCACAAGTGCCATATTGTTGTTGTGGCTATAACTTTGCTGTTGTTTTTACAAAATGTATTAAATTGCCACTCTGTCCTGCAAATTTTGAATTTTGCATGCCTATTTATCTATCTATCTCACTATGTTTTACCACAAAACACAATGTTTCCTTTTTGGCTACATGAGGGAATTGTTTTTGGCATCTAGATGCCATTTATCTGGGATCTTTTAAACGGTGTATGCATTTCATTGCGATTTGATGATCTTATTTTCCTTTTATGTAGAAAAGACGACAAAACACGGCAGTGGAGAGTCAGTAAGTTAGCTTAAAATGCTGCCCCTTCATTTTGCCGTGATTAATGTTACGGGAGGAATGTACTGATGCTGCACGACGCTATTTGCATCAGATAAACGTCTGTTAAAAACAGCACGGGACTAAAACTGCCTTTCATGACGTTATTAACGACATTATCCAAGATGTATTATCTCAGGCAAGCACACACACACATACACATACGTACATGCACACCTCACATTACTTGTTTATCGTCACAAAACATAAAGACGAGGAGCAAGAACAACAAAGACGGCGTTGAGAGGCTCTCTTTAGACGTTACGTTGAGTCTGACATCATGGGAGCTCCGCAAGCTTAAAAGAGACGGTAAAAAATACAACGGGAGAATCACAGAAGGCTCTCAGTGTGGAATGATAACGACTAACTAACGGCGTCTCCTGTCAGCTCCTCTTCCCGCCGCTCAAGGCAGCAGCAGTCACGTGACAGCAGCGAGGGCTCACAGACTGAGAGAGAACGCGCTTCATTCGCCATACTGTGTTTTGTGCCATAACGCATTTTTATCGCAACATTTTACTCCCACTCGGTGAGTACGTTTCCAGGCCTTTTTGTAACCCTTTTTGTCTTTTCACTTGCTCTTTTTTTATTTTTTCTCTCTTCTTTTGCTGGGGTTTGAGCGTTGAGATTTGAAAAAGTGTTGTTTTGAGGCGTTTTTCGATCCGTACCTCAAGTTTTTAGTATGCAGTGATTCCTATCGGGGCTATTCAGTACTGAGTGACACTGGCCAAGTACGTGCTTGCAGTCGTGTGAAATCATGCAACTGGTTTTTAAATGGCCTTGGCAGTTCCATTTTTACGTATGTACGATGATATTTGTTTTGAACCCTTTTTCCTTTTTTGTTCTCTGCCATAGACTTTTGCTGTAGATATGCTTTGCTTGTATTTTGCGCTGTTGTTCATGAGAGTTTTGTGATTTTGATGTCACCGAGCGAAGCATTTGCTTTTATTTTGGTCTTTTCTTTACCCGAAAGTCATTTTCAGACCTGGTGACGTTTTAATGGAAACTTTTCTTGCAGCTTACCTGTCACGTTTGTTTATTTTTTGCTGGTTTTTCTTTCATTTTTAATGCCTTATCCTTTTGCAGATGATTTTAAGGTGAAGTGATTTTTGGATGTGCGCATTTTTCACGTAGATGATGCAAATTAAGGTGTCTATGAAGGGAATAATTGTTTCTTTGGGGAAAATATCAATCAGTGCGTCTTTGCTTTCACCGAAGATGAACAGACTCTCCTTTGCAGGTATATAAGGACAAGAAATCCAACCCTTACAGCACATGTTTGTTTGCAATAAAGCAAGGCGATTCTGAAATGTTAATCTGTGAATGATGTATTATTTGGCTGGGAGGTTTATCATTAAATTACACATCTGTAGTTGTGCTTGTGTGCATAATAACTACATTGCAAGTGAATGTGAAACTAAGTGGAACCTCTGTAAATCATACCTTTATCGTTGTGTAGATCTCTCTGCATCTTATGTGGATT
>JAUCMR010000059.1:1285539-1298084 GCA_032357425.1 Enteromius argenteus | reverse complement strand
TGAATGTGAAACTAAGTGGAACCTCTGTAAATCATACCTTTATCGTTGTGTAGATCTCTCTGCATCTTATGTGGATTTTATAATGATATTTTTAAAAGATTCATCACATAGATAATTTACTTTATAGCTGTTCAAATTCCTGGGTAAGCAAGCAGGTCCTACTCTGTGTATTGTAATTGTAATCATGTGTTGGATGCTAAAAATTGTCATTGTGTGAGGTTTGGATCATTTCTGGTGAACACAACAATCTACAGACCAACAAAGCACATTTAGGTAAATTGAATCTACAACATTGCATAAAAAGCTTAAAAACTCATGTAGATGTCTCAGAAATGAACTGAAAGAGTAATGAGCATGTTAAACTGAAATCTCAAAAGAGATCCAGCATGCTGTTCATTTCAGCACCATGGACAGCGAATGGGTTCACAAATAGCATTTCAGCACTCAGCAAACAAGAACAGACAACTTTTCATGCCATCTATTATGTACAACGAGGAAGCTTTTATAGCATCTAAAGCTTATTTTAAGGTCTGTCTGCTTAAAGGGATAGTTCTCCCAGAAATGAGTAAAAATGCATTCGCTCACCCTCATTTCCTATGGGGTCCGATATAGACAAAAACAGTTGAATTATTCCTCTCTTACTATCTTCTCTTGTGTCCCAAATAAGAAATTTAAGTCGTACAAGTTTGGAAAGACATCAGGGGTGAACTATCTCTAAACATCTATTTTACTGAAAGCGTTCTGTGCACATGCTATCCCACAGATCCTAAAAGCAGTGATCAGTGACACAGCAAGGTGTGTGGGTGGGCATGGCAATAACTGCTATTGTGCTTTGTTTTTTTCATCTTAAGCTTCACCTATTCCAGTTAGCCCCCAGAATATCTTTAGATTCTGTCTTAATGTCAGGCGCTGTAGTGATTGTGAAGGTGCACCGCTGCATTGAGATGTACATGGCGTGTGTTGAAAGGTGCCTCTGCTGGGTTGATAAATGTCTCTTTCTCTGTCATCCCTCCAGCTGGGTGTTATGATAGCCGGCGTTACTTCCTGCGGTGTCGTCTCAGCCCTCCAGGCAATTTTCCCCTGTTATCTGGGCGTCGCACATGAGAGCTATAAATGAGGGTTGAGAAATATAATAGCTCATGTGTGGAGATGGCTTTGCACTCATGAATAAAACATCCTTCCGTTAGTAAAGGACTGTTTACGCTGGACATGTGCCCGCCATCCGAGTAGAGCTGGACTTTGTGTGTGTGTGTGTGTGTGTGTGTGTGTTGGCCTGACTAACTTGCCTCTACTTTGTCATTTTTGGTGCCCGTTTTGTTAGTTGATTTGCGTTTCCTGATCTGCTTAAGATTGGCATTGTTATTGATATCAGTTGTCTCCTCGCAGACATTACAGCCAGATGCTCTTCTGTACCCAGAAGAATTTGCAGGAATGTCTTGGTCTCAGATTTTCACACTGCCAAAGCAACAGGACGCAAAGGATCAGAGTTAAAACCCCTTTGAACTGCAGTCTCTGATCTGTCACAGAAGGGGGAAAAAACAGGGCCTGTTAGTGACATAGTGAATGTAAGGATGGAAACCACAAAGGTTTGTTTCTGTTGAGTTGTTTCAGTCACTTTTGTGTGATAGTTGTCTGCATTTTAGTTCACTCCAAAATAAAAATGCTCTCATCAGTTACTCACATTGGAACTCACATAAAAAGCTCTTTTGAATTGTAAGAATATTTCATATTTCTGTTTTTACTGTATTTTTGATCAAATAAATGCAGCCTTGCATTAAAATATCATAAATGGCAGTGTATGCATAATTTTATAAAAGTGAAGTGTGTTGCGAATGTTGATTTTTATTTAGATCTCTGTTACTGACATGGGAAGCATTGGGATGGAAACTGCAAATATTTGATTCAGCTAAGTTGATTTCAATGACTTTTGTCCTGCAAGATTGATTATTAATTGAGTATTTTGTAACCATAATTCACTCCAAAATGAAGGTTTTGTCATCACTTACTCTCTATTACATCTCTATTCCTTCTGTGTTTTAACAATTGGACCCCATTCACTTTCATTGTACTGTATAAACTACAATACACAATACATGTTTAAAAATATCTTTATTTGTGTTTCAGGTTTGAAATAATGTATTTACATTGTACTTCTGTAAAGCAATACACTGAAGAAAAAGAAAAACAGTCAAACATTTTTCACTCAGAATTTTCTGGTAAATTCTACAAAAAAGCATGTAATACATTGAAATAAATGTGATATTTTAGAAAGACTGAGAGTTTTATAGTTATAACTTTAAAAAATCATTTTTACAGTGTGTGGTTAAAATATCACTTTGTCTATGGAAATTTGATTTATGTGTGCATCTTTAAAGGGGTTTTAATTATTTTGTTAATAATGGGAAAGTTTATGTAATGTCATTCACTACAAAATAGCTCCTAAATAGCTATTTAGCTGAAAAATAGATGAAGAAACATGCCTTGTTTTTATTGGTGTTTTTGCTTGTAAAACATATAATCATGTTACATATAATCTCTTTTTTGTTGTTGTTAGGTATTTGAAATATTGTGCACTGTTTAATTGTGCACAAAAGACTATTAATATATTATGAAAGTAAATTTGGATTTTATGTTCACTTTTAAAAGTCAAGCACACAATTAAGACTTCGTCAGTGTCTTCTTTGACAGTGTTGCCTCATTTAACAAAGACATTTTAACAGTGAGATTTCTAAATGATATTCTAATGACTAAGACTTCATTGCTTTCCTAGACTCATATTCTAATCAACGAAAAAACTCACAGTGATGAAGGACATAAATGCTTTTGAGTTCACAATGAGCTTATTTCCTAGCATGGTCATATCTTAATAACAAGCAGAATTAGATAAAAGCTTCTCCCTCTGAAGGACTCTAACCTCTCATGTACCCCTGAACAGATAAACAGCTCACCCTTGGCGATGAGCACTGGGCTTTTAGAAGCTCACAGGAATCTGTTTCCCTTTTCAGAGCTGTAAATTTGATAAATGGGATGATTCTTCATTTAATAATCATATTCTGAACAATCAATGCCATTTCTGAAGAACAAGGGCAATCTAACAGAGCTTTTAAGGGCCAATTATGTTAAAGCATTTGAGTTATAATACAGTCCTTAAGTGCAACCTCTTCAGTGACATATGCTACACAAACTTTTCCAATTAAATTGTTTTGTTAACCTCTGTGACATTTTGAGTTTCAGTCAGTCATTAGAAGGAGCTCGCTGACATTATCTGATCAGAGATTATTAATGTCAATCAGATTTATATAAGTTTCTGTCCTGCTTCAAAAAGGGGCAGTTCAAGACAAAGTGAAATCAAAATTCTTCCTGTTTACTTTATCAATACATATGTCTTCATTATTTTTTGCTGTGTTGTTTTTAACCCCTGCCTTTTAAACACCTATAAAAAGCCACTTTTCATAACCCAATCATTTCCCAGAAGTATTTTCCAAAACATTTTTTCCTGTTTAATATCCTGTTTGAGTTTATACACTAAAGTTTTTTATTTATTTAATTAATATTTTCAAGAATGCTTTTAATTGATCTTTTCTGTCACTCATTAACTGATCAATTGAAAAGTGACAGTAAAGACATTAATACTTAACAAAAACAAAACAAAAGTATACTTTCAGAAAAATGCAGTTTTAAAAAAGCTGAAATATATTAAAATAGAAAATAGTTATTTAAATTGTAAGAATACTTTTTGATGTATTTATATCAAATAAATCAGCATTGGTGAGGCTTTATTCAAAAATATTTGGGCTATTTATTTCTTTTTTACCAACCTCAAACTTTATAGATTAAAATAATGTTGTTGTTGTTTTTTGACTCTAGTAGAAAACTTTTGCTGATCTTTGTTTGTTCATTTTAAGACTCAAGTGATGTTTCTGATGAACCATGATGTAAATCTTTTTTATTAGAGCTGTAATCAGCATATTTAACTTACTGTAAAATGCAATAATTTACCATAGAATTGATCCGATTCTTTTTCTTCTGTCTTTTTTCTGGACTAAAAGCGCAGCCTCAGAGGCTTCCAGTCTCATTCTAGCACAGAAAACAGTTATTTTACAGTGTGTTTAGGCTGACAGCAGGTTAATGGGCTGGACTGAGAGATGTGGCTCTGAGGGGCATCGGTGTAATAAGCGTGTGGTCTGATCTGTGGTTTGATCCTGTCACTTACTCGCTGCTGAAGAATCTGTTCCCTCAGCCAATCAGCTCCAGTCCAGTCTTTAATATGAATGTGTCTTCCTAGCACTCACTTAAGACCCGTTTGGGCACAGTGAGAGGAAATTATCCAACTGCCCTCCACAAATGTCTAAGAGCAAGAAGTGTGTCCAAGTTTGCACTTTAAAACTGGATTTTGCACTAATTGCCTAGTTTCCCTCCCATTTATTTCATGATGACATTAGAAAGACTAATTAATATTGGCGAGATGGCACAGAAAGTCTGGCTTTAAGCTTTTGCTCTGCAAACTTTACTCTGAATAAATAGTCGGTCCAGCTGGGACTGTTTCTCACTTAGTTTTAACTAGGGAACTAGAAATTAGGAGCAAATGCTACATTAAAATTTAAAGTTGCATTAAGTAACTTTCTGGCTGATACAACAATGATCTTGGACTTCATCCTGGCACTTACTGGTGAGGATATAACATTACAGTAAAGAGAAAGTTTTTGTAATTGGATATCAGAGATTAAACCTATTCACAAGCTATTTTTTCTAAATAGTTGAGATATAAAAAAATATAATATAAAATTAGTGCTGTCAAACAATTAATCGTGATTAATCGCATCCAAAATAAAAGTTTTTATTTACAATATATACTGTGTATATTTATTATGTATATACAAATACACAAGCATACAGTATATATTTTAAAAATATTTACATGTGTATATACATTTATATTTTTATATTCTTATATTTTAAATTAATACATTTAATATAAAATACATAATTTTTTGTTTCTTAAATATATGCATGCATGTGTTTGTATTTATATATATTATTTATTATATTTATATATTACATTAGTTACTTTTTCCTGTAATACCCATTCTTAGTGTTCTTATCATACATGTGTATATATATATATACATTAGTTTAATATAAAAAATAGGCCATATAAGGCTACTAATTTGGTTGAAGTCTTCATCTCATTTCAGTATGATTAAAATATCATTTTAAATAATTTTTTTCTAAAGTGCTATTCATTCTTAAGCATTTTAATGTGAAAAACGTACTTGAAAGCAATAGGAATATTTGAAGAGTAAATTCCAGCAGTAAGTACTACACATTTGTGCCCACATGTACAAGTGCAGCCTTGAGAATGCATGTTTATATGTTGCATGCTGTAAGCTTTAACATTTATTCCTTACTGGGAAATATTTATACCTTGTTGTCTGTGGCAGATTAAATCATGATTCACTTCATGGAATCAATTTCACAGCCTATTTCAGCGGCACCGTGTCCCGCATCCCACTGATGTCGTTTTACCCCGCTATTTGTCTCGCTTGGGATGCACAAGCTTTCCCAATATATTTATCCCTCTCTGTTTATCATATCAGCCCTGCATAAAATCTTCATTAATGCATATGATTGAAACCCCAGCATTACAGTGAGGCGAGGCTTTGTTTGTCTTGCTCCCCGTTCTTTGTACACCACCTTCTTTGCACGTACACAATCACAGTCATCTTATATGGCGGTGTGTTATTTATTAAGGGCAGACCAGCACCTTTCAGAACTCTATTAAGTGCAGATCTCTCGGCTTGTCAACATCAGGGAGAGCTGCGCTCCATCAGCTACAAGAGCTGTCGACTTTAAGACAGCTCCTAAACTATTAGAGTTATACTGTGACAAAGCTGCTCTCGCATACTGTCATACCCTTGTACTGATAAACAGTTGGCCTGTCACATTCTTGTATTGTTGTGCTCCTACACTTTGCACTCATTTTTGTTTAAGACCTTGGTTCAAAAAAGTATTCAACCAATATTGATGCAGCAGCAGATATGGACAGTAAAAATACATATTTAAAGATTTTTTAAATGTATAGCACTATATGTGTGTATCTATCTATCTATCTATCCATCTATAATTTTCTGTTTATTTTGACAATGTATGTCTGAAAGCTATGCAGTATTAAAATCGGCTGAGCAAAAGTCACATAGTGAAAAATGCAGTACTATTGTGGTTACATTTAGTTATTTACTCCTGACACAGGCTAGAGTCTCACCTTTTTTTCTTTTTTTTTTCCTGTAAGGCGTCTATCCTTACTCATTGCTGAGTCTGAGTGTGTTTGTGAGAGTTTTTTTTAGAGGAACCGAAAGAAAAGCCTTTATATAAAGGTGGGGGTTGTTGTTATGACTGAAAGAGAATGCAGGAGTACATCACATATATTCTAGCTATACCTTTGTTCCCTTCACTTTTTCTTGACCTTCTCTGTTGTGCTGGGGTTTTATCTCTCTATTTCAGTCTTGCGGTGTGTGTTGTAACTGTAAAGGCTGTAATCATCCTCCCTCATTTATTACTAGAGCAGAGTTTGACTCCTCCCACTCGCTCCTCTGGCTCTTTGAGACATGTTAGGGAGAGATGAGAATCAATCATTTCTCAGAGTTATTCCAGGCAGCAGATCCAGACCTGCCTTCAAGATACTGTAGCTAGAACAATTGCTAGCTTGTAGTATATGCAATATAGTTTTTTTTGTTGTTTTTTTTAGATTCATCCTTGTGAAAGGTTTGTTTACATTCATTCACTGTCTCTTTCTGTAGGTTATATAATCATTCAGTAGGTTTACTGCTTGTTCACAGCTTGTGCTCCTATATACTTGCATTGTAGTCAATCTAAATAACAGGCTGTGGTCCTTTTTAGGCCTTAATAAATGGTGACCGTTAACATCAGAAGTGCTTTTTGTATTGCCTCATCACACTCATGGCCAAACAAAATGAAACCGTGCGCTGGTCCAAACTGGTGAGCAGGTGGTTGTGGGGGTACAGATGCTGGTAAAGTGGGTAACACTACATCCAAATGTCCATGAGTGATGAATACACAACTACTGCTCCGTCTGGTTCACAGCAGCAGCAGCAGCTGGGCCGGGCTAAGATCAGCTGGACTTCACCTGGACCTACTGGAACAGTATGCTCAGGCCAGAGATATCAAATGCTAACAGGGTAAATCTCATCAAGACACACTGCTCATGATTCACTATTAAGTAGAAAGAAAGAAATAAGATGTTTGTGCTTTGAAGCCTATTATTCTCATTAACAAAATGCATCTAGGTATGTGTTTAAGGGTGATTCACATTCATTTTATACAGAGATGTTCTTACTGTAATACACTAAATAATTTTGTTAATTTATTTAAATTATGTTGTTTATTTTATAATATTATTATAATATAATAATACTAAAATGACTGTAATACACTGAAAGAACTACAATTTTTTTTAAGATAAGTCATTGCAAACAATTTATTTTAGCTACATTTAAATAAAAAAGTTGAAAGTTAGTCAACTAAATTTGTTTATTTAAATGTAGCTAATAGATTGATTGCAACTGCTTACTTTAAAAAATTTAATAAATTCAATTAATAATTTTTTGCACTGTACTATGTATTAATGTTTCTTTAAATAATTAATCATAATACTGAAATTATTGCAATACCATGATTTATTTTTAATCCAGCATACATTTCAGCACAGTGAATATTACTATGACATCTATTTCTTTTTTATTATTTGATTTAATTTTAATGTAATATTTATTTTTAAAACATTAATAATATATCATTGTTAATTATACTATTACATAAAAGTTTTGCTATAATAATGTAATTCAAAAATGTTGTTAAATTGTAATAAAAGAAAATCATCAATTGAAATATTAAGTGTTAGAATTTTCTCAAAGCAAAATATAATGTAAACCATGTTTATCATATGCGCTTCAAATCAACTAAATTTTAAGAAAAAAATTGATTGAACTTGAAAAAAAAAAGTTCGCTTTTTTTTTTTATATTCATTCATAGATAAATTTGGTCATTCCTATTCAATCTAATGATATATAACTACAGAAAAGAATAAATAAATGATTATATATTGCAATACTATAATACTAAAACAATGTAAAGTGGACCAAAAAGAGTAATATTTCATTTGATTTTTTTTTAAACAAAATATTACAATACTGAATATCAACATTTAATACAATTTTCTTAATGTGTTTAAGTATTTAAAAAAAAAAAAAAGGTTGATTTTGTAGGAAGTCAGTTCCATGTTAACTGTACGGCGGAGATCATTTCCTCCATGAGCCGCCCACCTCTTGACAAACATGAGGCCGGATTGATAGCCAGCGCTGTTCGTGTATCTGTGTCATTCCATTTTATGAGTCACATCATCTTATTGTCAAGCTCAGTGTCATTAGACTGGATTTGTCGAGAAGGGATCACTCTCCACAGGTCACTCTAGTTTCTCCGGGGTTGCATCAACTCCGCTTAGACTCCATAGGAGACAGACCCCAACACGCTCTGCAGCCGACAATCTTTCTCCCGTTCTGCTCCCTCTACTCCACCAGCCACAATGGGAGCATCCAAGGCTGATCAGTTTCTGATGGAGCGTAACCTCAATTTCCTCTTCCTTTCACATGAGGAGAGACCAGGATAGAGGGATGAAAAATTGATTTGCATGTGTGTGGCTTTGAGGTGATCAGAGAGTGAACGCAGTACTCGTACAAGATTTCTCGGGGTTTGCTTGAGGATGTGATGGTTTGAAGTGAAGCGCAAGGGTCCGCTGAATGTGGACGGGAGCGCCTGATGAATGATGTGAGCTGATGAGACGTCTCACCTTGAAATCTGAACCCGCTGCTTTGCTGTTAAAAAAAGGTTCTAGGTCAACGCAGACGTTAAGCTATCTTGACAGTATGAAAAAACAGGTTTACTAACTAAGGTCGAGATGAAAATTTGTTTTTGAAACCATGTGAAATGACAAGAAACCACTGAGGTGATTGTTCAAGGAAACCGTATGCACATAAATAGAAAGTAGCAAAAATAGCATATTTTTACAACCAGCATCTGTCACTCTTTGCCATAACCGAAAGCCATTTAGAGATTAAAAAAAATATTCATTTAGTAATTGATCCAAGAAATGATAAATATTTATTTAATACAGCCATTTAGCACACATTAAGTGTGTAAAGTAATTTGTTCTTTTTAATGAGTAATAAATACCTTCTGTATGACTCTGTAATAAAAAAAATATTAATAAAATAAAATTAGACAAATAAAAAAGATTATTGGAGTACTTTTTTTTTTTTTTTTTACAAGAAAATACTCTTTTAGTGTCACTATTTTAAATGTCATGTTTAATTAAATGTTACTTGCCTTTTTTGTGAAATTTATAACTAGTATATCCTTCATTTTTATTCAATTAAGTATTAAATCATAAACACATGATGTAATTACAATTAAGAAATAACTACAGTATAACAGAATCATATCTCTTTAAGTTCTCTTTAAATGAGTTTTTCATAATGTTTTTTTTAACCCTGTGATCTCAAAGTGAGGTATCTTTAATATTTTATTTGTTATTATTAGAATGCAATGAGATTAAATAGACGTTTGTCTCCTGCTTCTCTGGAAAGATCTCAAGATCTCAAACTCTGCTGAATGAATGAATCTGAACTCAAACATTTCTCATCAAATTCTCCCAAAAACAAATAATTTGAGATATGCAATACATATTCCTTTTACATCTCTGAAGTCTCAACGTATCTGTACACTCATTTATGGCTCCTCTTATTTCTCCTAGGAATTTTAAGAAAACCATCTGAGACTTAGTTTAAAAAAAATCACCTGAGCCATGAAAAAGCAACCTCTGAGCAATAAAATGTGTCCCTGGGCTGTTATGAAAACTCTTTTTATTACCTGAATCAATAAAAGCCAGAAATCATCGGCAGAATCTGCAGTTATAGCAGCTTCGTGCTTTGTCAAGGAGCGTGAGTTTACATCATTCGATTAAAGTATTGCATTCAGAGACATTGATGTCAGGATAGTCAAGGGCTGTTGAAACTTTCTCTGTCAATCAGAAATGTTTTTCATGGCCACAAGTTTGTGAGCACCTAAAGTTTGTTGCAACACACAAAACAAGTTTTTAAAAGATAAACTGACTAGATTTAATTGCATGCTTTAAATTGTAAGTAACTGCAAATCAGTTTTACACAACACCATTGTTTCTAAGTCTATTTCCTCAAAAAAGAACTTCAAACAAGTTTTGTATTGTTGTGTTTCATCTTGAAGCTGGATGGTTTGGTTAATGGCTTAGAAAAGTGATTCCCAGGTGGACGGGTATGATGGAAAGGTTGCTTTGTGAAAAAGATACTACGCCAAAAAGTGCAAATTTTCTCATCATTTACTTACCCTGATGCCATCCCTGTTGAAAACAACAGCATATGCTGGTTAGGTAGGTTTTGAAGCATGGTTGAGCATTTGAGCTGGTCCTTAACTGGTCAGCTTAAACCAGTCTGTTACCAACACATGACCAACTTAACCCAGCACATGACCAGATAAGGACCAGCTCAAACCAGCATCCATGCTTCAAAACATAACTAACATAACTTAGCATATGCATGTTTTTTTTTACAGGGATCCCAGGTGTATGGCTTTTCTTATGAACACAAAGTTTTATTTAGAACAATAATCTAGGAGTTGTTTGGTGAGTCCATATAATGTTTGTGAGTATACATTTCAAAAACCACACAAGTGAAGACAACAGTAATCCATTTGCGCCCAGTAAATAAATCAGTGTCTTCTAAATCAAAACAATAGGTGTGTGTATATTGTACATACTAATGTTTTAAGCTTTGTTTTTAACCATAAAACATTGCTTTTGTCTAGCTGTTTCAAGAGTTTGAGTTTGATGTGAAAGGCAGAACGTTGTGTCGAGTGCAGAAGGCATGAGGATGAATAAATTATGAAAGAATTTTCTTTTTTGTGTGGAATATGTCTTTAAACTCATTTCTGTATTCCTTTTTTCTTGATTATTGAAAATAATATCTAGTATTATATCCATTTATGTTTTGATACCAATTAAATGGTTTTTAAGACTTACGGTGCTGTGAAGTTAAAACCGATTGGAAAATACTGGTTTAGAACTCTATATTGAGGATTTGAAAGATGAGTGGGGAAAAATACTTCCACAACCAAGGCTGCTAGAAAAATGGGTGGCCATTGTTGAGCTCTATTGAATTGGAAGCTGGGAGATACTATAGAAAGCAATAGAAAGACAGAGAGCTAGGCTGAAACAAATAGAGCGGTATGTTCATCTTTTAAACACAGGATTCTGAAAATTGCAGGAGAAGGCCTGGAAGGATCCAATGCAATTTTTATGCATGTCAGATTCTGTGTGTGTTACATTAGATAGTATGCATGCACATGTGCTCATTTCACACAAAAGATAATGCACGTTCAGGCATGACAGACCTGGCAGTAGCATTTCAGATCATCTTTCTAAATGTCTGAATGGGAATAGAACTGATCTGATAAAAACTGCAGTTTAACTAACCTTTCTATCTGTCCTTTTCTGTTCGTAAATGGCAGGCGTGTTGCTGGTGTGCTCGTGCAGGGTTTGTTCATAGATCAGCATCTGTCTCTGTCTTTGTGATGACAGTGGAGACTCTCATCTCGCTCTTGCTTATTGATTTTTCCCTTCCCATGTTGACGTTGATGTTGTGAAATGAGGTTCGGCTCTGTGAAATGTTACTGTGTTCAGTCGTGTGTCCTTTTCTCTTTCACTGCTGCTTCCTCCTTTCTCTCTAATGAATATTTTCTGGCTATAAAGTGCAACAGCCACCCATCAACTGGATTTGCGTCTGTTTTACGAGATTATTTGTACGGTCCAGTTCCATAGGAACTCTGTGAGCTCATCGTTTTAAATCAAAAACAGATCATTAAAGGGTACAGTAATTACTGCTTCACGGGAAACTTTATGACATTATCGCTTAAATGTCGCTGCACGTTTGTAGATGTGTTCGTCAGAGCGTGTTTATAAATGTGTTCATCCATCTGGTCCTTGTGTTTTGGTTTATTATGTAAAGGCTAGTCATGCATTTGCCTATCAGCATCCAAAATTTTACGTATAAATATATATGATTTAAAATGATGATATATGGCAAATGCTTTTTTAAACCGCATATCTTTAAAAGATTTTTCTTTTTTATCATCTTCGATATTATTTTTCACTGACCTGTAAATATACAGTACTGTGCAAAAGTCTTAGGCCACTAATATTTTCACCAACAAAAATGGTTTTAAGTCAGTTATTTCTATCTTTTGCGGTGTCAGTTGGAAATATCAGTTTACGTTTCCAAACGTTATTTTTGTCATTAATTGTAATAATGCAGTGAGATTATTGTCTGACAACAGCCAGTGCTCCACGCAGAGATCTGATCTGACCATCATCCAGTCTGTCTGGAATGACATGAAGTAACAGAACAAACTGAGACAGACTCAATCCAGAAGAACTGTGACAA
>JAUCMR010000059.1:1271765-1281892 GCA_032357425.1 Enteromius argenteus | reverse complement strand
AAATCCATAGCAATTGTCTATTTAATATAAAGTGTAACACTTTATTTACCAAAAAGTGCTGTTAGTCCTGTTACACAGTTGTACTTTCATTACCAAAAAGTGTTGTTACCAATGTCCTGTTACACATTTGTACTTACACACACACACCATTCTGAGGGTTGTTACATGTGTGTAGTTAATGTTACAGCTGTAGATACAATGTGTACTTACACTGTGGTTACATACTACATACACATCTAGTAACTATGGAAGTACACAAGTATTAGGGACACTTAATATAAAGTGGGACAAAAAAAAAAAGTAGTATATTTCAGCACGTTTAAGAAAACTTTCCGGATGGCTAAAACCAAATCCTTCCCTACTGAAGTTACATTCATTGTGAGAGTCATTTTGTATTTTTCTGCATTTTAAAAATTAGTTTTGTGGTAGTTAGGATTGCAGCTAACAAGAATAAATTGCAGCAAACACTCAAAACACAGACACAAAAGGCAAGTGTGCATGATAAAACACTCTTTGTGCTGAACAGAATGGACCGATCAGGCAGCTTCCTGAGTAGGTGAACAGGAAATGCACTACTTCTGCGTTTCTCTCATCTCTTTAATGCCATCTGTCCGGTTTCTACTTAGCTTGAGTGCTAAGACCCACAATGGACCTAATCCAAGTTCTCCCATCATTTGGATATTATTTACTGATAAGCATCTGCTGCAATAAAGCCTTTTCCATTTAAAAAGCATATTTAACACTCACATCACCTTTAATGTCGCTGACTGTGTATTTGTGGCACAGAATGCGTTTGTTTATGCATTTTCATCGCTCTGAATTAATTCACTTGTTTTCATTTCTGCATCCAGTGTATCACTTCTCCATTTGATGAAGATTAAATTGAGTGTGTGAGATTATATTGAATGCCTTAAGCAAACTAATGTGTGAATTGATTTGCTGGGGAAGATTGTTCTCGCCGGCTTCTGGCAGATGCTTCAGCCTTCATTTCCTCAGTTTATTTTCACTAAAGACAGGAAGTTTCTCAGTACTTGAGAGTCATGTGTACTTAGTACAGTCACAGTGTACCAAACCTAATGATCACTTACAGTCCTGCTGGTGTTTTTGACCAAAAAAAAAGCCTGCAAGGCTGCATTTACAAATACAAGAAAAAACGGTAATATTTTGAAATGTTATTACTATTTTAAATAACTATTTTCTATTCGAAAATATTGTAAAATGTAATGTATTCCTGTGATATATTATTTTATATTTAATATAATATTTTTGTGACATATATAATATTTTTAGTGTAAACTGTGATACTTTTTTCAGGTGTCTTAGATCAATAGAAAGTCCAAAAGAGCATGCATTAAAAATGGAAAGCTTTTTAAAAATTAAATATGTATTTGCTGCCGCTTTTGATCAAATGAATTCATTTTTGCTGAATAAAAGTATGCATTTCTTAAAAAAAAAATAAAATACCGGTAGTGTAGATATAGGACACTTTTAGGCTTTCTTTCTTTCTTTCTTTCTTTCTTCTCTTCTATTTTCCATCGTGTCTTGCACTCTTGGAGGTAAATTCTCTTCTCTCCTCTTATCATGGTGGTGTATTGGAGCCCAAAGCACCGGCCCAACTGAATGAGACCAGAATAATTCAATCAGATTGGCTGAGATCTCATTTCAGGCTGTTTGCAGGCCGCTAAGCACAGGCTTTGCTTCTGTCAAAATCCCACACAATGCCCTGGGACCGCTGATTGACAGCTCTCAGGTTCTTTCAGGTGGAGTTCATCATTACATTCCATTTTTCCTGGAAGTTCTGGCCGTTTTCCGTTGCGCCTCTGTGGCTTTCACATTACCCTATTACCAGCGGTGTGTTTGGGTGAGTTCATCCGTGTCTACACGTATGTGAAAGTGTCGTTGCTTTTACACTACGCTGATTGCTGGAGAAGTCCTCGCGGAGCAACCAGAGGTTAAGTGCCTGACTCAAGGGCAGCTCACTTCTGGGAATCAGGGTCACAGCGGGGACAGAATAGACGGGGAGGCGACGGACCACCGGTTGAAAAATTAATGGAAAAAGGAGATATAAGTGTCTTTCATGTGCATTAGTTTATATGAATTTACATTAACTGGACCAGACCTTTTTATAAACATGATTTAGGTTAAAGAAGCTAGATTTGATACTATTATTGTCTATTGTCTATTATCTAATGTAAAAAATGTTATGTAAAAGGGTATCTGCAATGTTTTTAAGGATAGGGCAATCTGTATGAAATTGTAAAATGACTATAAAAAAACATGATATATAGTTCAAATGCAAGATTTTACAAAAATAAGAAGTTTTATAAAATGAAAAACTTCAGTCAAAAGCATCAATTATTAGTACTTTCAAACAATTATCAATCAATTAGTATATTAATTAAATAACATAAATATATATTCATGAATTAAGAGTTTTACTGATTTTACGATTTGTTTAGAGTTTTTAAACTTCCCCCAGCTTTTTTTAACAATATTTTTTTCTATTTTTGAAATGCATCCATGCAGATTTCATTTTTATCTTATATATAATCTATATATAATCAAAATGTCTTGTTCTTCCAGTGCTTCTTGATTTTCCTACATTTAATAGATAGAGCCAAGTCCCTGTCCTACTTTTATCTTTTTTGATCCTTCTTTCTTTTGTTTGTCATGACTTTAAGAGCTATTGTAGTATACTTTTAAGATTTAAAAAGAAATTTAAAATAAATGTTTTCCTAGCATTCCCATCAGCATTCTCATAGCTCTCTAACAATATAATACTGGTTTCAACAGGATATATTGGTTAGCTCAGCTCATTTTAATATGTATTAAGTTATTTTTATAAAGCGTGAACATGTCTGATTGGTTCTCTGCTGGACATAACCATTACTTAGGGCTTTCTTAAAGGGATACGAATGAAAATTCTCTCATCATTAACTCACTCTCATATTGTTTCACACCTGTGTTACTTTTTTTCCTCTGCTGAACACAAAATAAGAAATTCTGGGAAACTAACAATATTGGAGCGCATTGACTTCTATTGACAAAATAACAACTTTTTATTTTTGTGTGGAGTATCTCCTGTTAAAAATAGGTATGATTTGCATGGCTGCTGGTTTGAGCTCGTTGAAGCTGGTCCTAGTTGCTTAGGACCAGCTCATGATCAACTAAAACCAGCTCAAACCAGCAGCCATGTTTCAAAACATAACCAGCATATGCTGTTTTCTCAACAGGGTGTTTTTAGATGAGTCATTCAGACTTACATATTTAGAAAATGCATAGTAAAATCAGAAGCTGTTGTAGGACAGGTGTGATTGTATGGGTTGTAATTTGGAGTGCATGGATAAATGGTCCAATCGGCCCAGTATGCTACAGAAGGTCATGACCTGCGAGCGCAATTATGGTATTACGCAGACAACATTCATGCACTCAGAATGATCCACAAAAAAAAAAAACTGATCTGAAATGCTCTGAGATGGAAGGAATTAAAAATTGAGGCAAATCTGCTTCCAAGAGTGCTTAGCACTACTTTGGTTTCTTTGAAAGCTCTTGAATAGTGCAAACAGCTCGTGACTGGTGCACATCTCAGCATGCTTTTACCATGTCTGCACTGAGCCACAGACCCATGTCAGAAATAAACAGCCTGTGTTGGGTTTTTGATCTCTGGATCGCTCCCTCTCTAACCGAAAGAGCTCTCTTTCTTTTTTTTTGTATATGTTTTTGAGAGCACAAATGCAGAGAATACACATGAGTTGGTTTGACATTTATAATATTCACATTTGTGTACGTACAGGAGTCACAGCAGGAGCCCTATTTATTTGAGGACCAGGGTTTGCTGGCTTCAGATCTTCTTGACAGAAACCCGTCTCATCCTCTTCCTCCCTTTCATGCTGTTGTTTATGTCATCTTTAAACTCTGTAGTTAATTTTATTATATAATTTTTTATGATAATGCACTTGTGCAGGACTGTGTTAGTGCTGTTTTTGGACGCATACAGACAGTCTCACTGTGCTAGTGTAAATGTGAAGGTATCAAGGAAAATCTAGTCTTTTTGGACACTTGATTCTTTTTTTGGTGTTCAATTCTGCACATGTAATTAGAAATGTTAAAAAAAAATATTTTGATCTATATAGTTGTAACCCTCAAAACCTCAGTTTTATTAGTAAGATTTTAATTTAATTAATTTTATGCTCCTAAGGCTCTGATTATTTTAATGTGAAATATAAATAGCTATTTTCATTTATTCTTAAGTGTAATTGTATTTCAATAATCAGTGTTAAATGATCCTTCAGAAATCATTCTAATATGCTGATTTGGTGCTTAAGAATAATTAGCTAATTATTAATTTTAAGACATTACATTAAATAATAATAATTTTAAGACATCAAATGTCTTTATTGTCACTTTTGATCAATTCAGTGCATTCTAGTTGAATAAAAGCATTAATTTCTTTAACTGACCCTAATTATTGTATCTTAGAAGCCCTTTTACCAATGCCTGTAGATATTTCAAATATTGGATATTTGTTTATAATTATTCTAGTCATTACAAAGCAAAAAGATAATATAATGCTCAGAAAGTATACAGTGGCCCAAAAGAGTATTTTACTAAAATAATTAGTAAAACTGATAAAACAATTACATTATACTATTGAAACTGGAAGTCAAACACACTTTCTCTAGGTCATATTTGAAGTTAATTCTGAGAATACTTGTTTGTACTGTAATAACAAAGTGTGACTTCTACCTGATCTCATTGCACCTTGGTGCATTTTTTAGCAAGACATGAAATATGTACCAACAAGTACATATCACTCTAAAAGAAATGAACACTAGAGGCAGTAAACTCACCAAAAATTTGTTTTATTCCTTTTCACACAAATTCACATGTTTCGATTAATAAAGCATAATTTTCACACAATTACTTAAAGAATATCATGTTATGACTTCAAAACAGTATTAATATGCTGGGAAATTATAAACTGATGCTTATGAACGTTAGAATCACACATATCCAGCTTCATATCTATGGGTTTTCATAGACAGTATGTTTGTTCGGTTGCTCACGGAGTACAGAGATGTATTTAAGAGGCAAGGAGCTTCGGTCTGAATCCCGAACTACGGTTCGGCAAAACAGTTCAAATCTGTGTAAAAGAAAATTGAAATAGCATGGTTGCATCAACAAATGTTTTTTATCAGGTTTACGTTTGTTAACACTATCGGGTAAGTTTAGGGTTGGATTTGGTGTAGGGCATATTTCCAACATGACAGAGCATTAGCTTTTAGCCACAGTCCACATATATTTCGATTCTGAACCGCTGCAATACACACCTATATCAACGTAACAAAAATGCACTGGGGTTCACGTATTGAACCCGTGTTTTAGCGCCACTCAGTGGACATTACTCTTTGAAACTGTTATGAAATGTGCAGTAAGGTACATAAAACGGTGTTGCACAAAAAGTGCACTGAGGCACATATTTTATGAGACCAGGTTGTCCAAATATTTGTTGAAGGCCAGTATTAAGTACAGTATATTTTTGGAGTAATGATTAGGCTAGCTATGTTTCTTTATCCCTGATAATCTATGATTACCAGAAATACATTTTGATGAGACATCATACACAAGAGAGTCTAAAAGGGTTGGATGTTATAAGGTGAAAATGATAGAGTTTGAATTCTGTGTGGTCACTTCCCTCTTTTCCGTCCATTTGTCTGCAGGAACTGATTTCGATAAGAGTCAGACTGAGCGGGTGATAAGCCGAACGCGCGGCACACCACAAAACGTCTTCACCGGGGGAAATGAATGGCAGCTCCCAAAGGGACTGTTTGTATTTTTTAGCTCTATTTGTTGACGGAAATGCCAAGCTCCATGGCTGGCTTCTATTCTGTCGATCAGTCGTTGGTATGTGCGGAGATGATTCCTGAGCAGGCCAATTTAGAGGTTCAGGTGCCACATATGCAGAGACGACAGAATGAGTGCATGGGGAAAAAAATATGAATGCAGCGGCAAGCCACAAACACAAAGCAGGGAATTTTACACGCACACATTTTTTTCTTTGTGGTCGTCTGGCTTTGTTTCCTAAATCCTCTCCCAGGCAGGAGTGCAGGGCCTTCAATGCCAACTGGCTTTTTATCTTGTGACATTTATTTCTTTCCTTTCCTTTGCTTTTTTGTTTTTCTGTGAGGCTCAGCAGCTGTGTCGGTGCAGATGGGCCGAGAGCAGCACACCTCGTTGTAATAACACTATCTATTTCCACATAAACAGACTAACAAATGTCAGCAGCTTGGCTAACCATGTGAGCATGGCAACCTTTCCAGTGGCGGGAAGAAGAAGGTTGCTGCCTGTGATGAGATTGTGCTGTGTCTGTGTGGGGGTGGGTGGTAAGGGAGATTGACAGTCTAACAGATGTTCCTCATTGGCTCTTTGGCTGACGGTAAGAGATATACAGGTCACGGGCATGAGGCAGGCATAGGCTGCTGGGTTAATTCGCCATGTGTTTCTCTCCCCCTCCAGCATCCATTCTGGTTTTTTTTTAGTTTGGTACTGCACTCATGTCTCCATTTGCCTCTAATATTTTAGTTTCATTGACTAGGTTTACATACGTGCTTGTTTAGTCATACATTGAATCTGTTTAGTAATATATTTAAGATTCCAGAATTAACTGCAGGCAAAAACACAGATTTTTCAAGGACCAATTTAATCTTTTTTGGCTTTTTGGTTTTTCCTAAAGTGTTTTTTCAGACTAGCGGTAAGAAAACATCCAAACGACACTGTTAAGTGTTTATTTTCTAGCACTTAGCATCTATTTGTGTAAATAGATTTCAATTACAATACATTTTTGAAGGCTGTTTTGAGTTTTTTTCCCTACACTGAGCCATAAATCTCCACTTCAGTAGCACTGACACACAACTTGACATTTTTATTCCTGTCTGTATCCTGAAGGTTTTTACAGAAGAGTTTGTTTATGTATTGTTTGTTTGATTAAATGCAACATTTTATTCCTGAAAAATTGTAAAAACAAAAATATATATATTGTTTTCTGTATGTTTCAAGTATTTTCTGAATTATAGAGCAGCAAAACGAGATACCCGAAATTCTTTTATAAATTATGATTACAGGTGCAGATTGTCAATTAATAGTTAAGACTTGCATTTGCACAATACTATATTATGAACTCAAGGGTATATTTACACAGCACCAAAATGGACAACTTTCCTTATGTTTTGGGTGTTCATTTAAATGAAAACAGCATTTTTGGAGGCTTGAAAACAAAAAAAGTTTAAAGCAGGTTTTTAGAGTGCAAGTTTTTGAAAATTCTAGCATTATTGTCTTAGTGTAAACTATTTCCTGCAGAGATGTCATGTGCAGGTAGTATTCCTGGCCTGGCATGCTTACTGTAATAGAGCGTTTCACTCGTTTTCACACAACTTTCTTTCTGTATGTGAAACTTTTCCAAATTGCATTCATTATTGTGTAAATGCATCCTAATACATTTTGATGTTTGCATCACATAGTCAGCTAATGTTATAAACTTGCTCCGTAGCGCACCTGATACAGCACTGCTCTTGTAGAAGAGCAGAGTTTGTTAATCTCATTTTTAGTTCTGTTAAGGCTATCAGAGCTATGTTATTTTTAGTGGCCACATCATTAACAATGAACTCTGATTCATATCTTCTGATTCATTCTTGTTTAACTACATTATAAAACCATGGTTACTTTTGTTTTTACATGTTGTTTGGAGCGGGTTTCATCTGAAGTACATTATACCACCATATTTAAATGTTTTACTGAGCAATTATCTAGCATTGTTGTTAATCAAATAGTAGAGCATAGTGCTGGCAACACCAAGATCACTGGTTAATGCATGAAGTTGTAGTTGCTTTGGATAAATGCATCTGCCAAATGTAAATGCAATTATTCTTAACAAATGAAATAAGATCTACTCTCTTGAAATTGGATAGTAATTTACCTGAAATTGATCTCAGGGCCACATTGTTTTTCTCATTTTGCTTGTGGTCAAATTGTGGGTAGACTTAATCGCAGCAGATCTAGTTTTTCAATCGTACACCTCGGTAAAATAAAAGTTGGTACATCAACACTTTTTTGTATTAGAGAGTGGCAATACTGTAATCAATCACACATAGAAGCTTTTTTATTCAGCCTCTCTCTCTCTCACTTTCTCGCTCTCTCTCTTTCTAATTTAAGCCTGTTCGTTTTTTAATCTCTCCCTTGTCAGGAGTCCATTCTGCCACCCTGTTGTTGACATGCCAGATTGTGGTTCAGAAGGCCCCAGTGAATTGTGGGAAAGGTGACCTCTGGTGAATGTCTTTTGTGAACCTCACCTTGCTCTGAGACGATAACACCTAGTGCAACAGAGGAGGAGACAGCTTTTTGTTGTGTGTGTGTATGTGTGTGGACGAAATCAGAGGAAAAACCAGGAAAGACCCAAATGCAATTCATATTGTGCTATAAAAAACTTACAGTTTTCAGAGCTATATTTGTTATTGTATATCTTGTGAGCTATAGGAGTCTAAATACATTTCAGTAGTTCGCGCTTCCTTATAATCACGATAATAATAGTAGCGTATTTGGCGTGCTGTCCTGGGGGCGAGCCGGGAGCCCGGCGGACTCCGAGCCCTAGAAGTATGAACCCTAGTGAGGGTAGAGCTCGGCCCCCGATAGGAAAGTGCGAACGAGGCGGAGAAGGGGCGGAGGAGGGATGCTTGTAACGAGATACAGAAGGGAAGAAAACTGGCGAGCTGTTGTTGTGAGATTCATTCATATTTATGTGTGAGATTTCACCTACAGTAATTGGGTGTTTTTCTAGTGACATCACGAGGACATATCATTCATGTGAGGCAGAAAAACTTGAATTTTCTGAACTGGAGTTTGAGTGAGAGGTCTGGAAAAATGACATTGTGCCTATCTGTAGCAGTCAGGCTTGATTTTCCTCATTATTTCCTCCTTCCTGTAAGAATTAATGAGCTCTGAATCCCACGCCTTCTCATCAGCGGCAACGCGGGCCACCATCAGTAATAGCCAGTTAAATGAGAGTTCTGCGGTCTAGACCGGAGATGATGGACAGACGTGTCAGAGACGAGGTGAAAGTATTTCCCACAGCTCTGCTCTATCTGACCGGCAGCACCGAGGCCAACCTTTTTGTAGGTAATGGAGGTGGATATATAGTCATATGGAACCAGACTTTAAAGAAAAATGAAATTTGATTGTCTATATTGCTAGTGTTTTGAAACTATATGATAGCGTTATGTGTAGATTATGAGTGAATAATGTCTCAGGTGTGTGTGTGTGTGGTGCTGAAGTAACATTGCCCTGTGTTTCTGGATCTACAGTGACAGATTAATTAAAAAGAAGCTGCAAACACGATGGGCCTTGCGATTGCTGTCAGATTCACCAGCGTCACTGCATGTGTTCTGGTCCAGCGTGGTTTCACTAGCATGAACAAACTCATGTGATTAAACTCTACTTGAGTGGAAGGAACCTTTCAAAACGAAAGCCCTCCTGTCAGAGCAGACTTAGCATTTGAGAACCTCTGACAGCCTGTCGGGCTTCAGAAGGAGATTTGCCGGGGTAGTTTTTTCCTCTCATATGCTGTTGCTCATATTCTGGTCTTTTCTTTTTTGCTTGGGAGATCAACAGCAACCAAAATAAGTGTTAGTAAGACCGGAACTGAAAGTAACTACACAATTAGCTAATTACATTTTTCAGTAGTCTAACAATATTGCATGGGTTTTCTTTATAGTGTGGCTTTCCTAGTAACAAACTAGTTACTTAATATTAAATAGAATTAAATTGTTGTACAAATGTTATGTTTTGATAGGTGTTGTATATAACTGTAATGAATGGCAAGCAACTTGGCAAGCATTTAAGAAAATTTCTCTATAAAAAAACTCTTGCTAAAATAGTAAATATTACCCTACCCTATAAAAATATATTTTTTTATAAAAATACTAATTTATTATATATATATATATATATATATATATATATATATATACTTATATATATATATATTTAAAAAAAAAGAAATAATAATATGTATATATATATATATATATATATATATATATATATATATATAAAAGCACATCTCTGTATATATTTAA
>JAUCMR010000059.1:1252095-1262928 GCA_032357425.1 Enteromius argenteus | reverse complement strand
GTCTAAGACCGAGCCGAACACCGAACTCTTGCCCACGCTAGGGTTCAAACCACTAGGGTTCGGGGTTCGCTGTTCTCTCGGCTCGCTCCCCTGACAGCACGCCAAACTCGATAATCATTTATTCTCAATGAGGAAAGCGTGAACTCTTGAATTGTGGTTAGGGTGTTGCTTTAGAAAGTAGCTTCATATGTAGGTAGCAGATGTGGCAAGGCAGCTCATTTTAATTATAAAGTCTTGCTTTGCTTGGCAGAAACGTCAAGGACAGATAAACGAGTGATCAAATTTTAGATATGAGACGTATGAAGCAGCTTTAGATTATGATGTTTAGTTTCTACCTTTATGAAATGATTATGACCACAAAAAGAGATTCCACCTGTCATTTAATCTGAACTAATAATCACTTTCTTTGGCACTATTAAATATTACATCCTGTTAATATTTTTCTCATGTATACATTTTTAAAGCAATTAAAAAAACAATATATTTCATATATTTCAAATATATGAAATTGTTGCTTTTTCTGTAGTGGACTGAACAATTGCAGCTGCTTTGCTGTCTACACGCTCTCTCTGTTACAGGTAATATCCTTTATAAAGCTGCTCCAGAGAGTCGTTAATTACTGGAGAAAGCCAATTCATATCTAGCCCAGCCTGAATAATGAGGGACAGGGGAGTCTCATACACACCAATAATAAATTCATAAACGATACCTCGTCTCACCCTTGTCCTGGCCAAGGATACTGCGGCCTAATCATTCCACAACTACCGTCAGCAGTCGTTCTTCATTGCTATTCTGCCTCTAACTCTGTAATCAGCACAAACATGGATAATTGGCACGGATGAATTGTTATTTCAGAGGAAAACGTTGAGCTTTGGGAAAAGAGATGGAAGTAAAACTGACCAGAGGAGAATTATATTGAGTGTGCACTTTCATAACTCAGGAGATTTAATAGAGTGCTCATTGTTTTGTTTTGCAAGCATCAGGTTGGATTCAGATTAATCTACTAAAATTTCTCAGAATGTCTCAGATGAGACAACTTTTGTATTTAATGTATGAATTTTGTAAGCAGTTAATAGTACACAGTTTTTGTGTAAATTTGATTGAAGTTGTAAAACAAAATTGATTATGGAAGAAACATTGAAATGAAATACCGTTATAATAAGTTCACTAGCAATTTGAGTAAAACAAAGCAAAATCTCACCAGTTTTTTAAATAATGTTTTTAAGTATTTTTGTATATTTGTTAGTATATAAAGTGAATAACATTGCTCCTCATTTTGCCTTCAAATGATTTTTTTTTTTTTTTTGATTGCAAACTTTGGATCTTGAAGACACGTGGCCTAAGAAATTATTATGTTTTTTTAAAATTATTTTTCAAATGTCTGAATAAAGATTGTTTAAGTACTAGTTTTACAAGAAAATACTACTCCAGTCGTTTTGCTTTACAATTTAATGATTAATTCAATATGTTACTTACTTTTTGTATATTTCTGAGTAGGGTTGTTAATAGTTAACTAAATCTTAAACTAAAACCCATAAATGTTACTTCAACTTGTTACTTTGACTGAATATTACATATTTTGACTAATAATAATAAAGTATGTACACACACACACATATATATATATGTGTAATTTCAGCTACAACATTTCTCATTTTCATTTGGTTTAATTTAATGTACTAAAATACATAAAACTGAAATAAAAATGAATGAAAACTAATGAAAAAAAGACCAAAAACAAGACAATTACTAAAGGTTAAATGAAAATGAATACTGTTTTTATTATAAAATAAAAACTAATTGTGAAATTGTTTCTACACCAAAATTTATTCATCTTAATCGTCTGTTTGACTTCACTTGATCATGGCTTTCTAGGAGAAACCGTTAAAATGTTAAAGAGAATAAACTAAAGCGATTACAATTTTGGTTTTGTTCTATTTCTGACATGAAAATTAAAAAACGAGAAGCACAAAATGTCTTTTTTACATGCAATCAAATGCCTGGTGCTCTTCCAGACTCACAACTCCACAATATTCAATAGGATGTGTTTACACTACCATTGTTGCCAGTGTTACTATTCAGAAGCTCACGAAACATGAAAGAGACTTCAGATTTGGTTTCCTTTCTTTGCTCCAATTCTTATGACAGCTCCTAAACCCGGTGTGTCCTGGCAGGCGTCCTCCAATTCAGCTTAACAATAGAAACACGTGAGCTTTTTGGTCCAGACTGTGGGATTAAGCTGTGCATGTCTGAATGGGGCACAATGACAGCAGGTCTGTGTAAATATATGCTGGGTTACAGTATCTTAATCCTGTTGTGTGTGAGCGAGTGTGAGTGTGTCTGTGTGCTTGAGCTTGAGAGGAAACATTACATTGAGCACTAAGGCTAGAAATATGCTTACGCAAGTTATGTTAATGCGGTGATATCAAATGTGCGCTAGAGTTACCTTTAAATGCCATTAAGCCAAATGCGTTATTATTCATGTAGCTAGAATAGCTACAAACATGACAGTTATATTATTATTGTCATGATATTTCATGTAGTTTCTGTAGAAAAATAGACCTTAATAAACAATAAATAAACAATGTAAAGCTATGATATTAATTACGACTTGCTCTCTTCAAACTGTTTCTCTGCCGTGACATTAGTTAAACATGTACAGTAGAAGAATACTCTTTATAATTATCAAAGATAAAGAATAGAAGGATTGCGTTTTGACATGTTTTGAAATACAAGTCAGATTGCTTAGCTATAAGTATTTGCATTTACACTGTACTGATGAAGAGTTTGATTATTTTTATTTAAAATGTTTTTTTAAATAAATTTATGTTTCTGTATAGCAAGTGTGTATTAAATGGATCAAAAGAGACAGTAAATGTTACAAAACATTTATATTTCAATTAAATGCTGCTCTGAAAGGTTTTCAAATATTCCACAAAATAGTAAGCAACACAACTGTTTTTTAATTTTTTTTAATTCTGCTTTGCATCATAGGAATAAATTACATTTTAAATTATATTAAAATAATAGAATAATATGATGTAATATATAATAATAAAAAATATATATAATAATAGATTTTAAATGATAATAAAATTTCTACAATATTTCTGTTTATACTGATTAAAAATGCAGCCTTGGTGAAAATAGAGACAGAAAAACATTAAAAAAACATTAAAAACAAACTTACTGAACCCAAATTTGACCATTATGCTATATATAATTGGATTGGCTTTCATAAATCTTATTAGCATTTATTATGTGGAAAAGTATGTAGTTAATAAAAATAGTTGACTTACATAAACCAAATCCAAACCTGATTATGTTTGAGATTGCACCTTTCTACTGCAGCATGAGCTAATATTATCAATATATGTATCTATTGCTTTGTTTTTATAACGTTGCTTCAGGTATCTATCGCGACGGTTCAGAATTCAAATATCCGGGGACTGTTGCTAAAGGTTAATGCTCTATCATGTTGGAAATATGCCCTACACCAACCCTAAACCTACCCGATAGTGTTAACAAATGGAAAACTGATATAAAAAGGCATTTGTTGATGCAACCGTGCCATTTCAACTTCCTTTTAAGTAAACCTACAGTCTATGAAAACCCATAGATATGAAGCTGGATATGTGATGCTAACGTTCAAAAGCACCAGTTTTCAAATATCCCAGCATGAGACGAGGTAGGACAATTCTGTTGCTTTTCCTCTAATACAGTTTTATATTTTCATAAATGTCTCTAAAGCCCTCTGTTCTTGAGCTCTGGCATCTTACCTTGCCAATATTTTTGTTTGCAAGCGGACAGAAAGAAGACAATAGAAACCCACAATACTCAGAGGAGCAGAGAACGTTCACTTCAACGTATGCTGTGTGTATCTTTGCAATTTAATTATAAATGATCCTGAGGGTCTTCCTCTTTATCCTGACCTGCTGTGACCCCCATAAATATTCTCTCTCTCAAGTGCTCCCATAATCTTCTTTGTTTCCTTTTTTCTGTCCTTCTCTGTGACCCTTCAAACTTTAGATTCTGGTGTAGCAGAGACACAGAAACAGAGAGCTGACACAATATTTAGTATTTCTAAGACTCTAATCCGCTAATAGCATTAATTCTGATTGGTGCTGTTTGCGGGAAGTGGCCAAATTGTTTTCCCTCTTGACATCTTTTCTTGTGGCGTCACGTAAAAAGAAATGCAGCGAAAGGAGAGGTCCATCAAATCGGGTGATTTTAGACAAACAGACTTGAGTCAACAGCTTCTGTGACAGCAAACAAGCTATTTAAATGAGATCAAGAGTGCTCTGACGGCACCGTGGTAATTACATTACCCAGCTGCTAAACTACAGCTTCACTCGATACACTGCGTCTAAACAAACATCATTACCCACAATCCCATCAAACCAGGATTTCCTAGTTTTGACAGAACTTTTCTTTCTCTCTAACTGTTTCGCTGTTACTCTAGCCAGATGTTATTAGCAATATTTTAGTCAGTTATTTTTAGCTGGAGTTTTCACAAGCAAAGCAAAAATGCTTGAAAATATGAAATGATGTAAAAGCTTTTGCGAAGCATTTTTACCTCGCTTGTGAAAACAGTTCAGTGTTGTGTAGATAACATTAGGAGCTGACTGAGCGATATATTAAATATTTGCAATATACTTAATATTACTACTGTATGTTGACAGGATACAATTAAACAATATTGTGGTTTTAACACATTTTACTTTAGCCATTAACTTTCCTAAAGACTGCTTAGTCGATTTCTGAGTAATCAGTTTGGGTAAACTGTCTGTTTAAAAATACTTATCCAAATGTTTGTTCGCGTTCACTTGAATCAGTTACAAAAGGTGGTATTACTGTAACAATACGTGGTTTGTTACTGTAAAAAGTGGTAACCTGCAATTATCTTTAAAAAGATGTTTCCACTACCTGATTTAACCCGTAAGAATTAGTTTTTTAGGGATAAATGCATGTATTTAGGTTGATTTTGTGATGTTAATTAATATTTTTGACTAGAATAAAACCAGTTAATTTAAACAGCACAGTCTCTATTTTGTTTTTTTCAGTCAATGTGGTATTTAGAAAGTTTTAAATTATGTTGTAAATGCAGTAGCTTATTACTAAGTATTGTTATAATTGTGCACAGAAACCATTTTTTTACATTTAATTTTTAGAAATAATTATTTCTTGTGTTCATGATTTATTTTTACTGCCTCAAGGACAGTTTTGAATGTACTTGGTACAAATGACTGTCTAAATAATGAAACACTCTTTTAAGAATATTGATTTTATATTTAGGCAAAAAATATGGCATTTTTGAAATATTGCCCAGTCCTGTTGTCAGCTAACATAAATATTCTATTAACAGTGCTTAATAATGACCATTTTCTGGCTCAGGTTTGGTTTGCTTGGGTGCTTTTGAAATCAATGCTATCAAAGCTTTAGTATTGGAGCTCACAGCAGCTCCTGATTACGGCCACCTGCAAACACATTATGCACTTCTGTTATACAGGGCAAAATAACTGCGTTTGCCAAATGGAAGTTCATTTACACTCAATTATGCAGCAACAAAACCATGAAGCATGTTATTTTTACAGAATCCAGTGTTTGCATAGGATTTTCAATGGGTATAATACACAGATCGGAGACAGAGAGGGTCTACATGTTGAGTAGAAGAGGAATACAAATGCATATGCGGTATGAATGTGAATATAGATGTGTTTACCGTAAAGCATGTGTGTGTGCGGGAGAAGGAGTGATTGGCCTATTCCATCATAATCAGACACCCAAAATTCAATTCTTTTCTCCTCTGCGTCTCACCATCTTGTCGAGATGCTGGATTGTTGTTGATGTATCTCCTCATTTTAGCCGCTGATGGAATTGTCCTCTGTTGTAACATCTTAATTAGGTGAAAAAAATGCAGGGGAATTGCATTTAGCATGCGTCGGAGGGTGTTGTGTACCAGTACAGGAACTCCCAAGATGGATGATTCCTGCTGTTAAAATGCATCAAAACCAGAGATGCCATTTTGTCTAACTTGATATTCATAGCCTATTTATAACCTGTATCTGTGTGTGACCTGTCTCAGTGTGCTGGATACAAATACGGCTGCCAGACATTTATCTAGATTTTATGAGTCACTTAAAGTGAAAGTGAAATCAAAATTGACGTTATTTACTTTCTTAATGCACGTTTTTGGTCTTATTGTGAAAGATTCATTGGTGAATTTATTGCATCTCGAGCAATAAATACTCCTAAAGTCACATTGCTTATTTAGGATGCATGAGATACTGAATAATTTAGACCATAGACCAAAAAAAATAAAAATAAAAAGATATATATATATATATATATATATATATAATGTATTATTTATAATGTGTATATAATGATTAAATAAACTAAATAAACATTGCATTGATTGCAAAAAAAAAAAAAATTATGTAAATGTTAAATTTAATAAAAAAATCTTTATATTTAAATAAAAATACAGTCACATAAAATAAAGTCAAATTGCTCATTTACATATGCACATACATACATATGAATGAGATACTTGATAATTAAAAATTTTAATTTAAAATTAACTAAATAAATAAATATATTAATTAATTAATTAATTAATTAATTTAAATATATATATTGTAATAAATAAAATAATGTAAAATTTCAAAATAAAATAATATAAATACATAAAAAAATATTTAAATAAAATACAATGTTACACATTGTCTCTTGGACCAGGATGATCATATTTTGGGGTCTGTGGCATCTAAAATATTAAAATATTAACCCATCATGTTGACAATAGCCATATAACTACTTATAACTTGGCATTCAGTCTGGCTGCTTTGTGATATGAAACATTTCTCATAATAAATATTCCTAAGAAGTGCACATTGCTTATTTAATTTCTTAGTTATCCAGCATATTGGCATTTGAAACTACGGCAAGTTTTGATTGAATTTAGAGACGGAATCTTATGGAATTTAATTGAATACTTCTAACTTAAAATACACAGAAAATATTTGAAATGTGCAGGAGATATTCGAGTTTCCCCAAGAGAGCTCTTCTTCCGTCATTTTAACTCAGCACAGTGCTATAGAACGGCAGAAATATTCAGCGGCGCATCAGATAAGGTCTTAAATCCCTTTTAGTGCCGTGTAATTCCTATGAGTGCGTGCTGTTCGATTTTTATTAAATCTATATTTGGTGTGTTGCCTGCGGACCTAAAGAGAAAATTATGCTCAATTAAATTAGTCATGTTGAAACCCCTAATTAGCTGTGTTCCCTGATAAGAAAACCCAATGTGAGATACAGCATTTAACCTCGTCTCACCCTGATTCTGTAAATCTCGATCCACCCCAATTCACACAGCGATGGTATGATCAGAGGGGCGGCTCCCTCCATCTGGGAATCATTACCATACTTACAGGGAATGAACTTGATTGATTGGTGATGACATCAGAAATTGGGCGTGGCTATGGGTGGGAAGTGGCTCCCTTCCCATCTAATAGAAAACCAGCAAAATTTAAGTAACTTAAATTGGCTTCTGCATGTTGTTTTAACTGATTATTTCAATACTTTAATTGTTTTATTTAGATAGATAGATATAGATAGAGAGATATAATTTATTTTATATATGATTTAGATTGATAGATAGATAGATAGAATTTATTTTTTATATATAATTTAGATAGATAGATAGATAGATTTTACTGTAGATGAATAGATAGATAGAATTTACGTTATATGTAAGATAGATATTTTTTGGCCAATATTTTAATTCCAAATTCTATTAAGTTCTAAAACTTTGATAATCTTCCTTTATGATACTATATGGGTTGTAACATTGAAACATTGTATTTTCAGTAAAGCTGCTTTGAGACAGTATATTCTGGAAAGCACTCTATATAAATAAACATGAATTGAATTGAAACCTTGAAGTGTCCTGCTTAAAAAGAAGAGAAGGACCTTCTTGTGTGTGGAGATAAAGCCTGAAGAGCAGATGAATGCTGAGCGAGGGGGTCTCTGAGAGGGAACTGCATCATCCATCACTGGCTACAAACAGGTAGATAGCAGAGCTACACAGGGCTAATTAGCTGAATCAGTTTTTCGACAGAGAAACTGACTCTGAGCCAGTGGTCCGACCCTATCTCAGCCGACCAGGTGAGGGGAGACTTGGGTAATCTTCACACAGGAATCTGCTCCAGGGTGTAGGAGATATGCTCCAGTCAGCTCTGTTGAGTGTTTCAGGACTTCATTCCCTCCATTAAAGTCTGCAGAAGGTGCCCCAGGTCTGGAACACTTCCTGCTGTGTTCATCTTAACAACCCTAAAGACTACACACCAGTTGCTCTTCTTTCACACATCATTAATATCGTTGATAGGTTGGTCCTGAAGTAGCTCCGATCCCTAGTCACAGACCATCTGGACTGGCTGCAGTTAGCTTACTCCGCACAAGTAGGTGTAGATGACAGATTGACATACTTAAATGCCACGATTATAAAACGCTTGTATGATATGATTTTATTCTAAAGGTCATGGATTTGATCCTGCTTTGACATTTGAGACTGTATTGAGGTCTGTGATTAACTGTAAGTCAAAACTGATGTGAAAATGTCAGCAAAATAAATTAATATATGTATGTAAAATACTTTAGTATGAAGGCTATTTATTAGTTTATCATATTGATGTTTACTTATTTCCTACACCTATACATTATCAAAAATTGCTTGGTACTTTGTAATCGGTTTTGCTTGTTAAGGCAGACATCATGTAAAAAAAAAAATGAATATATATATATATATATATATATATATATATATATATTATTCATAAGTTTGGGATTTGAACAAATCCTTAAGCCCCAATGTTGCATTTGGTGTATAACTCATCCCAGATCAGCTTCTTATTTTATTTGTAATTTTACTGCTTCCTATTTGCTCAATCCAGCACAGTTTGTTATACAGAATCAGCTCAAGGACATCCGTATATCAGCACATACAGTTCTCCTGCAGCTCAGGTCAGCTGCTCTAATTTGACTGTCAGAATGTAATGCACTTGCACAGGTCTCAGTGAGGTCATCTAGCAAAACGTTTGTTTACGTCTGTTGAAAGGACTTCATCTCAGAATGTATTTTTACATTTTCTGAAGCAAATTTGAGTGGCACTTCCCCCATTAATGTAAGTTTGTTGGGGGTTTTTCCATTCATCCGTCCATCAAATCTGTCTGTCTATCTGTTGTTTTGTTTATGTCTTTTCTAGTCTAACTTTTAAATTTAAGGGCTTTAAGATCTATCATTCTATCACTATATCATTATATCTGTTGTTCTATTGTTACAGTTATCTATCTATTGTTATATTGTTATATCATTATATCTTTGTCCTGTTATTATATCTGTCTGCCATTCTATTGTTGTCTGTATCATTGCTGTTTTATGAAATTTAACCAAATTTTGCTTTTTTAATGCTTTTCTAAATGATTAATTGCAATTGATTGCATCCAAAATAAAAGTTTTAGTTTACATGATATATGTGTGCGTATACTATGTATATTTATTATGTATGTATAAATACAAATACATGCATGTATATATTTAAGAAAAGATGCTGTTTATATAATAGATGTATTTATAAATCATATAAAATAAAAGAATATAAATGTGTATACATGTAAATATTTTCAATATATCTAATGTATGTGTGTGTATTTATATATACATAATAAATATACACAGTACATGTGTATATATATCATGTAAACAAAAACATTTATTTTAGATGTGATTAATTGCGATTCATTGTTTGACAGCACTAATTTCTAAATAATAACTGCAGTTGATTTACAGATGATATTTACATTTACATTTACTCTACATCTTGTTTGCTACACCCATTCAAATTCCCTGTAAATCCAGAAACTGAACTTAGATTTAATTTTAGCAGTAGCTACTGTTAGCTATACTACTAGGCTGAATTGTAATAGCATACTAGAAGCATACTATTTTTACCTATCATTATTTGGCAGAAATAGTAAGAGGGGTGTGCAGGTATGCTATTCTGAATTCAATGATGCTGCTTTAGCAAATGCTTCTTAAAAATGTGTGTCATAAGTCCCCAAGTCCATTTCACAGACAGATTCCAAACTTTTTGTCTCTGGAGACCAGTGAAAGCAGAAGCAAATAGATTGTGATGGTACATAAGCAAGGGAGAGAGATGGGAATGTAGGGCTATAATTTGAGTGCAGGAGAGAGGGAAAACGTTTCTTCTGCAGTGAGTTGAAGAGCGAGAGAGACTACAGAGACCCGTTTGTCTGAGTTTGAAGAGCTGCTCTCTGCCATTAGGACATTTTTTGGGGTAATGCAATGAGCAGATCCGCATGATGTGGCCGCAGGGGCCTCTCATGTTGCCTCGGGTGCCATCAGGGGCCCCTCCAGGCCCTGCAGTGCTCAGGAATGGCATCACGGACCATCCCAGGCTGCCAGCTTATTGCTGGCCCGGAATGATTTGTGTTTGGTCAGCTGCTAGAAAAGCAGCTAATTAGCTCTGTCATTTATGGCTAAAAAGTTGACTAAACGAGAGGCCGGATGGCTGGAAACTCTCTGAGGGACAAACGGAGAGACATGTAGCTCAGCAAGACGCTTCTGATTTCATTAGCCTCATCTAATTTGCCCTTTTTGATTTCCCTCTCTCTCTCTCTCACTCTCTTGTGCATCCTTCCACCTCCATTTCCAACCCGGGCTCATTAGAAAAACGTGCCTGCAAAATGAGTCTCTTCTTGCATGTTTTGCTACACTTTTAAAGTGAAATGTCCATTAAATTATGCTTGAAGCGAG
>JAUCMR010000059.1:1237106-1251995 GCA_032357425.1 Enteromius argenteus | reverse complement strand
CTGCAAAATGAGTCTCTTCTTGCATGTTTTGCTACACTTTTAAAGTGAAATGTCCATTAAATTATGCTTGAAGCGAGTTCAGGTTTATCCGAAACAGATGAGCATTAATCTTGCACATTCTATGTACCGAAGTTCATACTTTACTGTAAGGTCTGTTAACTTTTTATAATTTAATCAGTCTTTTTGGCAGTGTTTTATTACATTGGTTGATGTACATATTGTGGTAGCTTGTAAATGAAATGAAATTAAAATGAATTAAAAATGGTCTTGAAAATAACACTCATACACTAATACTTTAATGTTACAAAAAAGATAATATGATATTAACAAAACACATTTGCTGATGTAAACGTGCTATTTGACAAGTGTTTGAGCTCTGTACCAGGTGTGCTACCGAGCAAGTTTACAATGTCAGAAAAGCCATTCAAATGTTATTTTACAAATCGTGCACTATGGTTAAAACATTTTAAGGTTATAATATAGCATTGTTCACAGAACCAAACAAAAACAAATCTTTACTAATCGATAATCTGCCCCTTAATCATTATTTGTGTGAAAAGGGAAGAAGTTATTGATGTTTTACTGCCATACAAGCCGTCATTTCAGCTGGAAATTGCATTGAATCGTATGTAAGGCTACGTTTTTGTAGTTTTCCACAAATGTACTGTAGGCACAGGCACGTATTTGCAATGAGCCTGCCTAGGTTGTCCATTTCCTCCACATTTTCCTGTGCTTTAACTCCAGCCTTGAATTACCCGTCAATGAATCCGCCTCAACTAATAGATTCATCTCTAGCATTGCTGTGTCCGGTTGTGTTATGAAACATCAAGGTCTATTTCTGCTTTACTCGCATGAGCGAAATGCATTTAGGGCTGCGGTAATCCTGAAAGCGTGGCGAGAGAGATACTACACCAATAAATAGAGCCACCCGGCTCAGGGATCTAATTAAGAAATGAAGCACAACATATAATTTAGCACCAAACAATGTGCAATTTCCCCTTCAACCTCTTAAATTGGTGTAAATGATGTCACCCTGATGGCCAACCGATCCGGCAGTAGGGGTTGATGTCGGGTTATGAGTCCATTACTACTAACCTCGTCTCCTAGTTGCTCTGTGTATTTCTAAACCGCAAGCTTAAATGATTGGAATGGCGTGTGTTGAAGATGAGAAATAGGGAAAATGATAGAAAATGAGCATGAAGTAGAGAAAATAAGAGAAACAGAATCGGTGTGCTATTTACCAACCACCCAAATACCGATTAAACTAGGCACTATCTATGCTGGTGTAGCGCTGCATCATGCGTATAATTAACTGTCATCGTTATCACACACTTCGCTGAATTTGCTTTATTATATACAGAATTATTCACACCAGCTAATTCGCTAATTTTATTTTATTTAAAAGGAGATTAATTTAAAATAAGTGGGCCATTTTATCCTAGGCATCTTAATAGGACAAAATGCCAAATTTTCCTGAATTCACCCTATTTGTGTATATTTTCAATTGATCCAAGCAACATTTTAATCATGATCAAATTTTTTTTTTATTTTTTTTATTTAATTTTCAGTAACTTTTGGATGAATTACCTTTTCTATGAAGTTTCTATGGAAATATTTTCAGAAAACTACAACACAGACAGCACATGCAAATATATAAATTAATAAATTAATTGCAAATGTTTTATATCTTCAATTCAGAATAAATGTGTACTTAATGTACGAATGCATTTAAATTAAGCTTTCACATTAATTTAACACAAAATCTTTTCATTAACCAGAATTATTCTTTTAAATTAACTTGCAGTTCATTGTTAGTGAATTCCTTATTTACATCTACGTATACCTTCGAAATGGTGAAAACCGGAAAATGATAAGTGAAAATGTTAAATGGGTTGTGCTTACACTTTATATTAGAGTTAAAGGAATAGTTCACCCAAAATTTACTCACCCTCAAGTAGTTCCAGACCTGTATGAATTTCTTTGTTCTTTTGAACACAAAGGAAGATATTTTGAAGAAAGTTCTGTTTTTGGTCACCACTGACCAAAAAAATACTATGGAAGTCAATGGTGACCCAAAATCACCTAGTTTCAATCTTTTTTAAAATATCTTCCTTTGTGTTCGGCGCAACAAAGAAAAAATGCAGGTTTGGAACTACTAGAGGGTGAGAAAATAATGACAAAATTTTCATTTTTGGGTGAACATATTCCTTTAAAAGTGAATATGTGTTTCCTAATCTAAAGTGTTACCAAGATTGGATCTTCACAGTGGTTGAGTACTGCTTTCACTCTCCCGTTTCAGTGCCATTATGTATATTTAGATTTGAGTAAAGCAATTACTAACCTCTCTGTGGAGGAGTGACTTGTCCTAGCATGCATCATGCCTTCTAATTAAGAGCTGTAGTGGTGAACCAGTTTTGACGGAGCATTTAATGTTACATGGTTGTGTGTTTATCCAGACTCCAACCAGTCTCCAAAAAAAACCCTTCTCTCAGATTGAAATTTGAGAGAAAAAGAAACAAAAAAACAAAACAGCATCTCTATGAGACATTTTGTTTATAGCCTTGTCCTGCCTTTTATTCATCACGGAAAAACATCTCAAGGGCTGAAACATCAAAGAGCTGAAGGCATCAATCACATTAAAGCAAGACGAGAGTGACTTGCTGCTGGAATAAAGTATCTGAAATAAAGAATGGAAGATTTCCTTGTGGGCATACGGTGGGCGGATGGGTCGGTGTAACTCAAGTATTTTGTTGGGAATTCATTATCTGACTGCCAATAGCGTTGTTCATTTACATGCATTATTTTCTGCATTAAAAGTATCCAGGTATTCTGATGAAATCAACATTTTAATAGAAAATCTCGCTTTTTGCCGTTTCATCATTTGATGAATTACTGCTGTCATGATCAATAGACAATTTACGCAAACATCCTTTTTAAACGAAGCCCTGTGCATTAATTGCATCAAGCAAAACGCGCTGACTTTTGAGAACGAACTGCAATCTGTAATAAGCTTAATTTGCATATAAAGAATGTGTGTTTGAGCAAAGAAAGAATGACAGCGGCTTAATTTAAATATGCAAACAACGCCATATCAGTGCAGATGGCGCTTTGTTAAACTGCATTGTGGGTGGTTAGTGATTAAGACGCGAATATCACGCACAAAAGTGGCGCAAGTGAATGGCTCCTCGACTTTCAAAAAGTCATTTTAAAAAGCCAATGTGAGATCAGAGATCCAGGAGGGCACAAACAAGATGTCCTAGAGTCGAGAGACAATGTGACGGCAGGGACAATCAGGGTTGGGAAGCAGCCCTAAATCACAACACAGATATTTATGGGGATGCTAATGACAACAAGTCGCTCTTTAATGTCAGGTCTCAACCTGTGATTGCACACTGGGTTGAGTGATTTGGACGTCCTGACAGTTGTAATTATCCGAGTGTCTTCTGTCAGGCTGGCAGGGGGCTGAATCTTCCTCAATTAGACCGGCTAATGTTCTCGTTCTTGCTCACTCATTCCCTTCACAAACATTTTTGTGGTTTTGCGAAGGGCAAGAGAGCACACGGCCCTGTCGGTTATGCCCTGCCAACAGCGGACATGTCGTTGGAAATGTTCCCCATTTGAGATTTTTTTTTTATATCCTTTGGGAAATGTCGGGGCACTTGGTTTACGGACAGCCCTTTTTGTCCGCTCATTTTCCACTCAAGTTCACGTTGGGTTCTTGCGATGACTCAGAGCCACTAATGTGTTCGACTGAGGTCAGACCTTCAAACACTAGCCTGCTCCATTATGTGTGCATCTCTGTGTTCCGTCCATCATTTATGTGTCTTTGTGGATGGCGTCTGAGAGGACAGACTGTTCTGGTTCAGAATTGTGAGCACAGCATGCAGCTATAGTATACATTGTTAGAGCTATTTGCTAAAGAAAGCAGCACTTTTGCCATTGCTCATATGGGTTAATGATGGGAAAAGGGTGAATAAAACTACCTGTATCAGACGCTTTTATCCAAAGTGCATTGCATTCAAGATGTACATTTTACTAGTTTGTGCATTACCTGGGAATCAAACCTTTGACCTTGTATTATTATAGTAACAACATGTTCTTGTGTCTGAGCAACAGGTATACCTAGAGGCCGAGCCAAAGTGGGCTTGAAAGTGGAAAGCGAAGGTTGAATTTTGACTTTGGACAGTATCCAAACATGTGTCCACTATCAAGAACAACATTTATTCTGTTAATACTTTGGCTTTTGGTTGGCATTGGTTTTTATTACCATTTCATTCAAATAACGTTTTTGGAAATTGAGATTAATCACTTTTAATCACACACTCACACAAATATTATTATTATTATTGTTTTTATTTATTTTATTTTATTTTATTTTTTTCTTTCTATACATCTATAAGTAATCATACTCGTGTAGAAAAACAGTAAATATTTTCCAGATTATATTTCTTAATTATGTTCTTATGTTTACATTTATATTTATATGTAAATATTATATATTTATTCATATTTACTACGTATTATAGACTTGTTCAAAAATTTAGATTTTCCTCATAAAAAAAAATCCTCATAAATTTAATCAAATCAATTAAATCAGATTATCATTAATTTAATCAAAAGTGAAAGTAAAAACATTTACATTAATACAAACGATTTCTATTTCAAAAACTCTTTTCAACATTGATAATAATAAGAAAAGTTTCTTAAACAGCAAATGAGGATATTAGCATGATTTCTGAATGACTCAGAAGACTGGAGTAATGATGCTGGATATTCAGCTTTACATTACAAGAATAAATTACAATTTAAAATATATCAAAATAGAAAAAGTTATATTAAATATAAGTAATAATATTTCACATTGTTTTTTAACACTGTATTTTTGTTTAATAAAAGCAGCTTTGGTGAACAATACATGAAAAATGTACTGACCCCAAACCTGTTAAGTGGTAGTGTATACCTTTTTTAGTAAGTGTATCATTCCATTTCAGGGTCAACAAAAAGTTTGAAAACCCCTGACTCATTATACTCAGAAAGAGAGAGTGTCTTCTCTAACTAACACACCCACAGGCAAGTGTAGAGCAGGTTTTGCACATAAATATGCATGCATGTCCACACACACACACACACACACACTCTACCCCATTGCATTGCGGTGATTCACTGCATTCATTTTAGCTGTGGAGAGCAGTAGGGTACTGCTGCATACTGCTACTCTCCCAGTAACACAAATTTCTTCCTCAGAACACAAAAAGTGAATTATTTGAGTGACAAATAGTAGTTTGTTCCTTGCAAAAAGCTATCATATGACTCAAGAAGGCTTCATAAGTTCTGTTGACTACAGATGTGGCCATTAAGAATTAACTTTTTTCTCGCAACAGCATGCAATTTTGTCATGTGTGATCACAGAGCTCACTAAACCTACTCATCACTCCAACTGTACAAGTAAGGTCTTATGAATTTTTACGAATTAGCCACCTCGTAAAACACATACAAATTAGTCGTAAGATAGTAAGATCTTTAGTATGATGTAACAGATTGCAGTTCACCTCAAAGTGGCATGAGTGGCATGTGTGTGTGATGTGATTCCCTCATCAATGTGATGATGATCCAAGTGCAAGCTTTATAAGAACACAGTGTGATCAAACAAGGTCCAAACACCAGCAAACAGTAATATTCAGGGCGTAATCCAAAACTATATATATTCCAGTATATTTCCAGGCCAAGGCTTTTACACTGTAAAATGAAAATAAATAAAGAAACATTTTATCTAAACATTAAGGCTGTAGAGCTGTGTTTACCCATCACTTTGAAATGCTTTGAATTTTTGCTTTTAATATGCATGGCTGCCATTACCTTTCCACTGCCAGAATTTTTACCCAATTACCTCAGAGTGCCTTTGCTTCTCTCTCCAATCAGAGCGGCTGATAACAAACATGTCATCAGACTGTCAGAGTGGCAGTTCATATGAGCGAGCAGCTGCCTCTTTCGCTGTCAGTGTTCAAATATTTATATACGCTCTTCTTTAGTGCACTATAATGAATGTAAAGTCTCTCTTTGTCCTGCGTTTTGTGCATTTAGAGATTAAAAACAGTCCTTTCCTCAGCTGTCAGTCTTTAATAGTTTTAAATCATTTAAACAGTACTTAAATAATGCTGAAATTGCTGTTTAATCTGAAGTAACTTGTTTTTATGTGGGTGTTTGTGAGGATTGAAAGTTCTCATTATAAGCAGCGATTATGTTTTACGTGCAGAGCTGAACGTAAACAAGCTGTAATTCGTTCTCATTAAAAGCGTCCCTGTGATTATTTAGCATTCACCTGTATTTCAGACGGCTGCGTTAACAAGTCTGCGATAAATGAGTCAGGAGTGTGCCGAACAAGACATCAAACAGCTGCATGATCGTGTAAAACATTCGCTGTCATTCTTCTTGCATGTGATTAAGTCGTCGTGTCATGTTTAATGTCTGTTTGTCTCAGGTAAACAACAGAGGGGTAGAGGTGCTTTTCTGCAATATGCAACAAATTAGTGATGGTGGGTCAATCTCAGAAAACAGGACCATATGTAGTTCATTTTTTTAATTTTTAAAATGAAAAAATCTTTTTAATTGTTTTAGTAAAAATTCTTTAGATAAAATATTAGATTTTATTAAAATATTAGTAGTATTATTGTGAAATAGTATTATTTGTGCATATTTGTATTATTTATTCATTTTTTTTATTGTTTGTTTGTGTTTGTTATTCTTATTTAAATGTAAATAAATAAAGAATAATAGTGTTAATGATAGTGTAAGTGCTGGCGGGTCAATCAAGTTTTTTTTATCATTTAATTACCAAATGTTTATTTAATTTAATATAAATATATATATATATATATATATATATATATATATATATATACTGTACTATATATGTATTTAATATAGATACATATATATGGGGGTCGTTCTCAGAAAACAAAATCATATATGATTTTAATTTAAATATATTTTTATATAATTGTAAATTGGATATGTAAACTTTTTTATACAATTTTTAATTATTTAAAATACATTTTTAAATTTAAATATAAAAACTAAAATAAAAATAGGACCATATACGGAAATATATAAAACAAAATTAATCTGTAGTTAATAATATACTGTAAGTAATAATTAATTTGATCTATTTTCTCATTTTATCTGTGTTTGTTTTGTTTTTTTATTTTTATTTACATTTAATTTTACATTTTAGTATTAGTCTCAATCTTAGAAAACAGCACTGAAAAGAAATTCCGGATTTAATTTAAATATAAAATGAAAAATTGTGTATTTATTTGTTTGTTTGTTTATTTGTGTATGTTTTTTTTATATATATATATAAAAAGATTAAATGAGTATTAGTGGGGGTGGGACAATCTTAGAAATCAGGGCCGTGTGTGAAATATAAATGTTTTATTTTAGTTTACTTTAGTTTATTCCAGTTTACAAGGTTACTGCAGAACTGAAGAAAATCACCTAACATTCTGAAAAAAAACCCAAACAAACATTCAAAAGTACATCATGGGGGCACAAATGACCCTCACAGAGTTCTTTCCTGTCACTTTGAATCCATCTTTTTTGTGTCACTCTCCCTAAATCTCCCTGTTTGTGGATTTTCCCGGAAATATCATTGCAGTGTGTCAGAAACACAAGCCAGGCAATTAAGTCCCGTCATTGACAGCATTTCTTCAGTGTCCTTTTGATAAGAGCGCTCTCAGGCAATCAGAAGCTCCATCACCACAGTCGGTCATCCCCCCCCATCCATCCCACCCTCTAAATCAATCCCCCTCCGTCCCTGACATCAATCCCCCGGTGACGGACAGCGTCATTTGCTTCCATGTCGATTGATTCTGGACGGAGTGTTTGGAAAGTGCAGAGAGCTGTAGAGAAGACTTCCATGATGGTGCTGTAGAAAACGCCAATATATATGCTGCTTGCCTGGGCAAAACTGTTTTGGTTTATTGCCAGGATGTTGCTATGCGGCTTTGGATGGTTGCTAGTTGGCTGTTTACTGGCCTAATGCAGAAGCGCTGGCCCTCGAGTCTCTGTCTGGAAATATGGCTCACGTCCCTGCTTCAGTGTAAGTCTATGGGATTTTTCTTGCCCACTTTGTTGCTCACAAGGTGAAAATCGTGAAGAAAGCAGCAGCACGATCCATGATGGCAATTATATCCAAAGTTTACTAAGTTTCCCAAGTACTAATAGTGATGCTTGATTTGGCAAGCTCTACTGTATATCCAATTCAACTGTTAGCCACAGCTTCTGATGGACTCGGTCAGATTTTTGAGCTGGAATTATTTATTTCGTAATGTTGGGACTGACGTCATTTGTGCTGGGGACAGTGAAAGCTTGTGTCGACGATATTGTTCCAGCACTTTGTGAAATAGCTTGAGACAGGGATGTATGTAATACACTGGCATCTTGCTGAGTGGCTGTCAGCAGTGAAGGAAAGCGACAGTGGCAATGTTTTCTGGCGCAGACAGCTCTCCACTTCTGTATTGCATTCCCACAGCTCACTGTTCACTCCAGTGCAATCCTCAAACAAAGTGCTGTGCTATTTTGATCAACATAAAAACTTATATTAGAGAGCCTTATTTCACTTGACATTTAACATTTTATTATAACCACCTGATTAATCATTCAATATTTTATTAACAAAATCGATGAGATGAGATAACATTTGAATATTATTATTAAATGTTTACTTTTTATAAGTATGTTTAAATTTAAATCTAATTTTTTTAATCAAATATTTAGAATTCAGTTTTGACTGATTAGCTAATATTTTATTATTATAACCACCTGATGAATTATTTTTTATTTTATACACATATTGAAAAGTATTATTACTGAGATAAGACTTAAGAATAAGATAATATAAAAATAGGAACAATATATTATGAATTTTTTTTGTTAATATATTAGTGCAAACAATTAATCACAACCAAAATAAAAGGTTTTGTTTGCATAATTAACGTGTGTATAATGTGTATATTTATTATGTATATATACATACACACATGAAGTATTTATTTTGAAAATATTTCCATGTATTTTAATGTATATATATTTATATTCACATAATTGATATTATACATAAATATTTTATGTGTTTAAATGTAACATTTTTCTTAAACATATACATGTATGTGTATGTGTTTGTATTTATATATACATAATAAATATACACAGTACACACATATATATTATGTAAACAAAAACCTTTATTTTGGATGCAATTAATCACGATCATTTGACAGCTATGTATATATATATATATATATATATATAATAAATTCTCAAAATTCATGTTCCAATTAATCTCAATCAAACTGCAGTTTGAAGAACAGTAAAAAAAATGATAACAACATTATCTTTACAAATGTTAAATGTGTTATATTAAATTCTATACAACAAAAAAACAACATTATGAAAACAAGACACTTTCCTTTTCTTTCTTTCTTCGGTTATTTATTAATTTATTATTATTTTGTTGCATTTATCATTATCATATTATTCATTCAGGTAGTTTTTGGGTTAGTTGATAAGTTATTTATTTAGTTAGGGTTGGTTATACATTATAATTATATGAATTATTAGTTATAATTAAGTATTTACTACTACTACTAATACTACTATTATTATCAAATCTAAATGTATAAATACTCAGTTCCATCCTTCAAACCAGCTCTCTGTTTCAGTACATCACATAGGTTCTTTATAAAAACAGTAAAATAGCATATTAAAATGTTTGAGCATTACCTCATTAATATACATGAAGTCTTTGTTATGCTGTGATATGAGACCATGCTTCGTTTACAGAGTGATGCCTGATTCTCGCATACACGCACGTCTCTTTCTACCCAGGGGCATTATGGGTATTCCTGCCAGAGCGTGATCGTGACTCAAAACCCAGGAAGTCTGAGGAAGCACCCGGGGTGTTTGGGTAACAGTCGGGTGGTTTTAACCCCGTGGCAGCACTCGCTGAGCAGGCGCAGTGGTGGACCATCACACGAGGTGTAGCGGTCTCTCTCCTGTCTTCTCTGCGTGTGATTGAGGGGCTTTTCAGGCTGATTGCTGCCTCAGTGCTCTAGTGTTGCACGGCAGGGTCTCGGCAGAGCCACACACGTTCACTGAGTTGAAAATCACACAGGATGTCAATTGGAGGGGATTCTGAGACTCTTAATGAGCTCACGGAGCATGGAGGTTTTTAAACTTAAATCCTTGTCTTTTGTGGTTCATGAGCTGCCTGCGCTCAGATCTAGACGTGATGTTACTGGGACTCTACTGTACCGTAAAGGGCTCCTGCAGTGTGCGGTTTATGTAGTAACACACACACACACACACACAAACACATACACCTATCTTTTTTGAGGGGGCAGCAGTGGCAGTTCTGGCTCACTTGGAGCCCTTGGCGAGATAAGGGGGAAAAAATTGTTTTTAGGAGTGCTTTTCTGACAGATAGTGTTTTCTGGGCAGAATTCAAGGGAGCTTGTTTTCAAATCCTGACCAAATATATTAGAAGATGCTCTTTTTCATACAGACAAACAAACAAACAAACAAACAAACATCTGTTATTTGTTTTATTATTAATAGGCATACTACTTATTTTGATATGAATAATATCACTAATTTATATTATTAGTGGATTTTATAAAAAAAATAATAAAATAAAATAAACCACCTGCCCTGACTCCAAAAATTTTTCTTGGAATTTACTTATTTAAAAAATATATAATTTTAATAATAAACAATTATCATTACTATCATTTTAAATATTCTATAAGTCTATAAATTACAAGGAAATCAAAAATCAAATCTATAAATTATTTTAAATATTTTAAATATTATTTTAAATTGGAAAACAAAAATCTAAATTAAAAACTAAAATATTTATTAGTTTGTTTTTATTTATTAAATAAATGTAAAATAATGATCACATTTAAAACAGCAACAACAACAATAATAATAATAATAATAATAATAATAATTATTATTATTATTATTATTTGCTGTTCTTCTTCTGAATTTCATCCATACATTTTTATTTTAATAAAAAGTATTATTTGCTGATTTTTCTGTATAAAAAAATCCAACCACGAATCGCTTGCACTATTTTATTTAATTAAACCAAAAAAATAATTAACTATTATTATTATTATAATTAAACATATAGTACATGCAACATATTCATTATTTCAAATATTTTTAATTCTTTCAAATTGAAAGTAACACACCATCTTCAAAGCTTTATTTATTTATTTTTTTATGTTATTTATTTGTTTAATTATTAACGCATAATCATCAATTTTTTACTGCATGAAAAGAGCATCTTTGACAAAATATTGTGAAGTATTTTTCAGTATGTGCTCGGTGAAGCTTAAAATATTCAAAAGTGTTTCAATAAATAACACCAAAAGTTCATTTATTCAACTAATACCTAAAACCAACAGCTCAATGGTAAAATTCAAGCCTTTATTTCCATGCACTAAATATGCTGAATTTCAATAGCCACAGCACAGCATCACTTCAGCGCAGATGGTGACCGGCTCCACTGGATTGCGGGTGGTTAGTGAATAAAGTAATTCACCCTTTAGCCTCCATTGGTTTTTTGCAGATGTGTGATCAGATCCGGCATGAAACGAGAATGAACGTGCGGACAATTGAGAATCCCACAACCAGCTGCCGTAAAACACGGACCAGCGTGAGATCAGCTGGCAGATGCTGGACGATCTTCTACAAACGCTCCGCACAAGAGATTTATCTGATAAGAGGGGCAATTTAACACATCTTTGCTGATTTGCGAATGTTCTCGCCTCCCTGTCCAGTATCATCAATACGGGTGCCAGTGCAGAGGCTCTAAATAACAGGCTGCTGATTTGCGGAGGAGGGAGAGAAGGCCTCTGTCCTTCTAAAAGATGGAGGTGGTGTAAAAGCGCTAACCTCACGGCACTGTAATTGGGCTTGGACATCACTCACAGGAATGTTCTTAAGGGGACAGGCGGTACAGAGGTTGTATATTTGCTATTGTTTATTACAGCGCTTGTTCTCTGTCAAACTGCTTTTTTGGATTTGGACACAATTTATCAGCCGTGAAACCCCCAAGAGCTGCATACCCAAAGGAGAATGTTTTTGCTCAAAGGTTTCACAGCGCTGGAGACCTCAAGGAATAGCTCAGGCAAAAATTAAAATCCTGTTATCGTTTCTTTGCACTTATGTCCTGGAAAACCTGTGTGACTCTGTCCTTCGTGGAGCACCGAAGTAAATATATAGCTTAATTCTACACACAACGAAAACAAATGGAAACAAAAAGCACCATGAAAGCACCATAAAAGTGTCCCAATTTTATTAGTTATTTTCTGAAAATCATCCCTTCATATGTAGCTCATCGAATCATCATTTTTCCGATTTTTTGTTCCAGGATTTGACATTATGATAGAAACAAAATTTGATTACATTAAACAAAAAAGTGATTTTATATTTAAAATACATTGGCTTCAAGATTTATTTACTTACTATTATTAATTGAAATAAAAAATAATTGAATAAACTATTATGTTATTATTAAAATCTTCATAATCATCTTTATCGTCATCATAAAATTATATTATTTGTCGTATATTATATAAAATATTATTTATAACCGGAATTAAAAACAAACAAACAAACAATAAAACATAATTTAATAAACCAAGAAAAAAAAAATTCAACCACACACCTTCTGCAAAGACATAAAATGTTATTCATTTATTTTCTAACACACGATCAACGTGCATTTTTTTAAAACTCTATGTAAAAGAGAATTTTCTAGATGTTTTGCTCCATGTTTTGATGTAATAATAGACACGAATGAGACAATATTTGACATTTATAGCCTATAAGGCTATACAATTAATGTGGATCTAATCTTTACTAAAAAGTTTGGGGTTGGTAGATTTTTTTTTTTTAGGTTTTTTTTTTCTTAAGAAGTTAATTTATTTTATTCAATAGGGTTGCATTAAACCAATCAGTTTTCTAAAGTTTGAGATTTTAAATAATTGCCTTTTTTTGTTGTCCTTCTTTTTAAATTGCTCTTGTTGGTTGTATTTTTTTCTGTTCATCAAGGAATCCACAAAAATATACAGCAACACAACTGTTTTCAATATGGATAATAATCAGAAATGTTTCTTGAGCAGCAAATTAGCATATCAGAATGATTTCTGAAGGACCATGTCACACTGAAGACTGGAGCAATGATGCTGAAAAGTCCATTAAATTCCATTAAAAATTCCAGTTATTTCAAATCAAATAATATTTCACAATATTAGGCTACTGTTTTTGCAAATCTTTTTGGTGTCTGCACATCTTTGGCACATTGTTGAGATCTGTTCTGAAACTCGCATGTGCTATTTTTCTCATTATAAATAATAGAAACAAGAGATATACAGTAATTGGTGATTTGGTGAGTAAAACCCACATGGGGTCACTTAAGATTAAGCTCCAAGGTTGAGACTCTGAAGTTGAGTTATACTATACATAAAAGTCCACTTAATCTCATTTCTGTGTAGGAGAAGCAACTTCAATTTCAAAGAATAATTACTGTATAGTTCTTTCTGTGGGCAGAAGCACTGCAAAAAATGAAAAGTTGACTTAACTTTAAATTTCAAGTAAAGTCACATGTCTTTTTTGTTCAGATAACACTTTATGATGTCAACGTGATCACTTTTTTTTCTGTTTCTTGGAAGATGTTTTTTTTTTTTAAACAAATTACAAACATTAATGGGTAAGTAAGTCTAATAAGTAGACAGCATTGTCTTTGTTTGTAAGACAACATAGTCTAGGCCTCAAAACTAGACATGCTAACCTCAGAAATGGTGGCAATCAACAACTGTTTAAAAAAAATGAGCTCTTTACATCACAGTACAACAAATAACTAACAATAATGATAAAACAAAGTTCAAATGAAATTACCAAACAGCAAACAGTAACTGCATAATTTATTCATGCACCTGAACATTTCAACAACAGAAAATTCTTTTTTCAGACAACTGTTTTTGATTATTTGGGACAACATTTGGGGTAATTGTGTTGGTCTGACAAGGGTTTAATGTAGTTTAAAGAAAAAAGCATTTTTTAATACTTGAGACTCAAAACCGGAAAATGTTCAATTCCATTTTTTACAGTGAGTGAAAGAGAGCAAGTTGAAGAGAGGGTCAGAATAAGAGGGATGTACTGGCCGTGCAGGTCTGTTCACCAAAATGATCCCTGTCCAGCATGAAAGAGTTTTTGCTGTTTTTATGGCATGATCCCTTGGTCACATTGTGGCTTGGGAAATTACAAAAGGGCATATTTCACTATTCCAATTTCTGTCTCCATGAATGACTGCACACACGAGAGCGTGAGTGTGTCGGCGCGTGTTTGAATGTGTGAGCCTTCAGCCAGCACCGTTCCCAGAATGCAGGTAACCTTGGCAACTAATCCTATTTACAGAGTATTGGATCCATTATTCAAGCATTTGGTCCCCAAGATAAATAAATCTAATCTTCATTTCTCAGTGACATTAGAGAGCTTTAAATTCTAACTGGCGTTTGAAGACGTCGACACAAAATGCTAGTGTCGTTTGGTGATCAGATACAAATCTAGGTGTGACACGATTTTTGTGAGTTTTCCTGTTTCACACCGCACACGAAAGCAGAGATTGGCGTATGTTGAGCTTGAATTCTGGGTTACTGCATTTCCTTTTATCATGGTTATGCATTTTAAAATAGTTATCAGACATATGTTATTCAGTGTTATGATAAAAAATGACTGTCTTGAAATCTAATTTACATAAAGAAGTAGATCATATTTCCATGAATTGTAACTTGGAATGCAAACTACAGCTATAAAATT
>JAUCMR010000059.1:1195023-1210370 GCA_032357425.1 Enteromius argenteus | reverse complement strand
GAGGGTGTGGTAGAGAGGAAACAAGAAGGAGGGACTAGGGAAGCACATGGCTGACAAAAACAAAGCCATGTGCTGACACGAGACACGACACAAAACATAGCACACAGAGACAGGCCGGACCTTGACAATGGGTAGGTTTATGTTAACTTTTTTGATAAATTTTTCATAAAGCAACTGCAAGTTAATGTTGTTTAAAGTTAATGTCATTAAACAGTAATTTTTCGATTTTTTTTTTCAGTATTTTCAAACTTTTTAGCGTTGCTAAGACATTTATATTTATAGACAATATTAGTGTATTTCCTTCCATGCATTTATTCCTTAAATTTGCCTTTTATTCTTTAAAAAAGTCTTAAAAAGTCTTCTATTTACCTTCATAAAGCCTGCAGAATCCCTGTTTTTTAAAGCCAACTAGTCCATTTGAATGATTAGATAATAAAAAGGCTTTGCTATTGATTCTAAACAGCTGATTGAAGACACCCATGACATGCTAAAATATTATCAGAGAGAATGATTCTCACGTTGGTATTTCTGGGGCTCGTGCTCCAGTAAAAAGGCTCTAGCATGTGTATTTGTGGTTTGCATTATCCTGTGGCCTGTAAACATTGTCCCTGTGCCACGCCACGCAATAAAAAGAACACAACAGAATTCCTAAGTGTTGGGTTTACTGAAAACAAACATGGCGAGTTTGTACACAGAGGCCGCTTTTGGACGTGAGGCCTTTCATTTCTATTAAAATGAATCAGCTTGAGCCCTCTGTTTGTTTTGATGCTGTGCTCCCCCCCCCCCTTTGCCTGAGACTGGCCGCGTTTTCTCAGAGCCAGAAAATCTGTGGGTAAATATCAGTGTGCGTGTATGAGTGTGTGTGAAATAAAGAAAGGTGAGGTTTTCATTCCCAGCGCTCCATTCGGAAACTAGATAATAAAATGTGTTTGTGCCAGATACAATGTGGCTGTTATCTTGCGACGGCAGGGCTTGAAATTGTACAGAACATGCTCATTAATTGATAATAATATCTGTAAGAGAAGAAAAGAAGTAAGATAGGCGACAACTGGCATTATTATGACACAATCGGTGGCATGCATTCAGACACATCTCAACACAACTGACGATTATGCATAAGCCTCACAGGGCGCCCTGAGGCGGAGAGCGTTTCAGCATTTATTTGCGACCACCTTTGTATATTCAGATGGCTCCTTCAAATGCTGTGGAAATCGTAGTCAGCCTGGGCTTTATTTATTTTCGTTGTCATCATCAGAAATGAAGATAATCTCCTATCAAGATGTCTTTCTGCTTCCTGATAAACACGATATGTGGTTCTTAACTAGTGAGGCACAGTTTTGTTCTTCTATGTTCCTGTTCAGCAGAGAAAACAATGTTAATTGCAAATAAAATAATGCTACTGATTATAATTGCACATAGATATAGTGACAAAACAAACAGGCCTTTAAATGGGAGGGCAAATCTCAATAAAAGCTGTGCGTCCAGACAGATTCTTTAGTATTTTGGTCAAAATTTATGCATAGAAACTGTATGGGTAAACGGTTTCATTCTTATAGTATATATATATTCATCCATAGAAATATATGAATTAAACAGATGACATCATGGACAGGTTGTGTAACACCTGAAAACCATGTAAACTGCAAAAATAGAAAATACACAAAATATATGCTATACATGTAGGTCATGGTAGTAATTATAAATGTTTGATTTTAATTTAACTTGCAATGAAAAAAAAAAAATATATACATATATATTTTTTTTTTTCATTGCAAGTTAAATTAAAATCAAACATTTATAATTTCTACTATGACCTATATGCAAAAAAAAATATATATATATATATATATATATTTTAAGAAAAGTTACTTGAGCACCAAAACAACATATTAGAATGATTCATGCAGAATGTGCCAAAAAATAATAGTGATATTATATTATAATATTACTTTATAGTACAGTATATATATTTTGGAATTAAGATGTCAGATACAGGTCTATATATATATATATATATATATATATATATATATTATACCTTTTTTAGTTTTTAATGAAAACCTGCGATGGCATACATTTTTTAAATAAATTTGTGGTCTTACTGACAAATGGACATTGAATGGTTTGCAAAAAGTTTTTAACTGGTCTCTTAAGTAAAATCACTGATCTAAAATACCGGCTGATGAAAGTGTATATCTTTAATTACTGTTGGGTGTGATGTTTAAGGCCTATATTTCTCACACTTGAAGTCCAGCTTTAGTTTGTAGCATTCCCCTTTAGTTTTTACTTCAGATGAAACTGCAGCGAGGAGGTGCAGAAGTCAATCCAGTTTAAAAACAGCCATTAAAATTCTATGCATCTGATGTCAAACACACTTCAAAGTGCCCTTTAATGCAAACATGAATCACAGATCTGACTGGCTCGACGGGGGAAGGATGTACGTTTTAAATCAGTATGATTTAATGATAACAGAATGAATGTTAATGCAATTCAAAACTTCTGGATTTCTCCCCGGTTCTCAAATCCTCACATCTTCAACATCCTCATCCTCACAGTCTCCTCTTCATCTTTCAATCCAGTCTCACAGGTGTCTGCAAAGCCTCAATTATCCTCAGATATTATTATGTGTTTGTATGATGCTGTCAGTTGTTTGAAGAGGACAGAAACAAGGAGGAAGGGCTAAGATATTTTTCATAACAGTACTGAATGAATACATAAGTTTGTGTCATTATTCTGCACACAGCAGCAGAATGAATTTTGGGAATTGAATTGCATTGAATTGAATGCAAAGCAAGGTGTGAAGGTTTGGCAGATGGCAGCGGTGTCATCAGTAACTGTAGATTTATAAGTACGAAAGGCTTTTCTACCAAATATTTTCCTTTTATATGTGTGTGTACTGTGTATATTTTTTATTTATATAAATACAAACATGCATGTATATATGTTTATATATTAAATATATTTGTATATAATATATAAGAATATAAATATATAAATGTATATGCATGTAAATATTTCCAAAATATATGTATGTGTTTGTGTGTATTTATACATGCATAATAACTATATGCGCAGTACATATACACAAATATAATGTGAATAAACATTTTATTTTGAATGCGTTTGACAGCACTCAAATTATTTTAAAATACTGACATTGACTAAAATGTTTGGTTTTGCATACTGAAATGTTCCTTTATGTTCATAGAACATTGAATTCATGGAATTTAATAGGTTAATCAATGAGATTAGTATTTATGGTAGAACACCATCACATTGTATTTAATGCATTTACATAATTTTACATTAAATGGGTTTCATTAGACTTCAGCAGTACTTGGATTTATTAAAAATATAAACTTTTAATTCTGCATTCAAGGCTGTATTTATTTAATGAAAATAAAATAAAATTTAGTAATTTCATTTAGTAATATGAAATGTTATTACAGTTTAAAGTAATTTATCTATTTAAAAATATTTTAATGCAATTTATTCTGATTTAATTCTAATTTACTTATGTAATTAATTAGGCTGAATTATTTAAGCTTCGTTGTCATGTAATTCTTCAGAAAGCTGATTTGCAGTTTATATTATTAGTTATTTATATTATTAATTATTATTTTATACGATTTATATTATTATATTATTATTAGTAGTAGTATTAACAGTCTATACTGTTAAAAGAACCTAATTTTTTTGTGAAAACTAATATTTTTCAGGACTCTTTGTTGAATGGAAAGTTTAAAAGAACAACATCTATTAGAAATAGAAATGTTTTGTAGCGTAAATTTCACTTTAATGCATCGTTGCTCAACAAAACGTTTCATTCCCTCTATCCAATATCCAGATAAATATATATATATATATATATGTGTGTGTGTGTGTGTGTGTGTTTATTTGTTATTTATTTATTTCACTCAACCCCAAACTTTTAAAAAGTTATATATGGGATACAGATGTTTTTTGTTTATATATATATATATATATATTATTTTTTCTTTCAGACAAAATTTATTTCCTTGTTACTGTCTGACAAGTTTCTGATCCTTACCATCACATGCTCATCTCAAACCTCACATAATCATCTTCCTCCTTGCGCTCATCTCATTCTCTGTTTTGCATGGCAATGAGAACCTCTACATGTGACAAGAAGACATCTCCATTAAACATAGGGTTTAATGGAGATGTCAGCCAGGCCGCTGAGCACACAAACCCTGCGAGACCTTTTAAAAGGATCTGCTCTTTACACTTAAACACACAACATCTTAGTTTCCATGAAGTGACAACACCTGACCTTTATCTGCAGGCAAACGGACTGACTCACACACCAACCAGAAGTGTATTAAACACAGCGATCATGATGGTATGGGCCTTTCATCAGTGCACTGGCTGTAATGACTCTCATCCTTTAAGTTTCTGCGGAGGAATTCCGCTCCGATTTTTCCTTCTGCTAATTATAAATAAAATAGATTTTAAAGCGCAGGAAGTTCACAGGGCATCGAGTCACGACTGCCGTGGCCTTGACAGCCATCAGCGCTGCATCAACAGCATTTATGCCACAGTTTGGCGTGAAACTGCCATAAAGCTCTTTGATCTCCTGCTGATGCCTGAAGGAAATACAAAAGATGTTCCATTTAAAAGGAGAAAAGTCATGGGGAGGAGGAAGGATATAGGAGAAGCCAGAGGGAAACAAGACCAGGGATGTTTACTGCAAATATATAATGCCAAACGAGAGATTCGTCCAACCTCCAGCTTCCCCTGGCTCTCAATAGCAGGAAAGAGTCAAAGAGAGTAATGTGTGATTTGCCTCGGGTTCCTGGTGTAATCTTAAGTAGGGGCGACCCAGAGTTACTCAAATCCCATTGCAGTCCTGTCACTGTGGTTGCCCTGAGCAAAACACTTATCCCATGGTTGATCCAGGAGTCTTTACCTGCAGTTAGAGTAGTGATTTGGAGGCTAGGAAGGGAAAATCACCAATTAGTGCCCCTATTATGGATTTTTGAAAATGACCTTTTATGCAGTGTATTATGCAGCTCTAAGTGAATGAAAACATCTTGCAAATTTTTAAATCTGAAAGTGCACTGTGTATAAAGTTATTGTCTCAGAAAGAAGAAAGAGTCGACTCTGAATCATTGAAACAATTTTTTTTTTTTAAATGAATCCCAAGCGTACTGTTTTTCGCATTGGTCTGAATAAAAAATGCAAATTCATTCTTTGCCACTAGGTGCCACTTTTGAAGCATTAAAAGCTCACAAACACTGCTTTAAATGAAATCGACCAATTACTGGAGAGGTTTAGAATCATTTGGGAGTCGCTGAACAAATAAGGTCAAAATAAATGCATATAATAAGAAAATAAAAGTGTTTTTGAACTTGCAAGCTTGTCATCCTGTTGTTTGGAGACTCCCAAAACATGAACCTTTTATAACCCATAATAGGGGCACTTTAATATTGTAATTGCTTAGGTTAGACAACACTGAGATTTAGAGAACAAACAAAAGACGTTTGCACAAGGGATGGGCGGATTGATCTTGAAGTACAGTATGAATCTTTGGTATTGAAATAAATGCGTAAAAAGTGGAAATTAGCTGTATTAGCCAATAGTTCAGCATTTTTTCTACTTTAACATGCAGAAATGTGTGCAAAAAAGCTAAATATGACATTTATTATAAAGTATTTCTTTCATTTTATGTGTTTATTTGAATAGTTTGTAACACTTTATGTATAATGCATTGTAAAGGCTATTAGGCGTTATAATTATTCATAATGTGCGTTGTAATGCATCATATCTTGTCTTAAATAATTATAACCATATTTCAAAGTGCATAGTGTAACATTGAATTGATAAGTGTTATATTGTATTAACTGTGGTTACAATTATTCATAAAACTGTACAGTGCATTATAAGGTACAAGGCATAATTAAGTTTATATTAGTTAGTATTAGTTATTTATGTTGTTAAATATAAAAAGAATGGATTTTTTTATACATATATATATGTTTAATATCCATTTATATTATATTTATACTATTTTAATTAGCTATTTTTTTATATATATAAATTTAGCGTATTAAAATTTTAAACCGCTCAAATGTTTTTAAAGAATACATTACATTTATTTGATTAAAAAAAAAAAACATAAGAACAAAAATATTGTAAAATATTATTACCATATAAAATAACTCTTTAAAATCATTGAAAATGTAATGTATTTAGTTTTTATACATTATATTATGGATTTTTTTTCTAAATGAGTTTTATAAATAAGAACTCCATTATTTCTAGTCACATATGAAAATCTGCGAAAACATCTGAGCAAAATTATAGCAGATTGGAGAGTCTATTATTCTTACAGAGTGTTCAGGGACAAGACATGTCAAGTGAAATTACATCAAGACCTTCACCGTCATGTGAATAAAAAGAGGTTACACTGTAAAATGAAATTTCTATTCTCCGTCCTTACTTTACATTATTGAAGCAGCGCCGGTCTGGAGTGTTAAACAAACTGACCCTTGACCTGATCTCACGGTGACATTATTATTATGAGCTCCTGCTGGATTTATACACTTCATATCAGCCAAGAAAATGAATCCATATTCCTCCCCGTTCTCATCTCCCAATTCTGCTGTCACATGTAATTCAGTCTCTAGATAGGAGGAATAACTCTTGATGGAGACTAAATCAGATCGTATTAACTAATAATTTCTTTGTGAAATTGTGTGTCAGACATCTGAAACGCTTTCAGAACTGAATTTTGATGCTCATTTCCCACAAGTACTGATTCATAATGATCTTAGAGCGCCACACGGTGGTTGATGTTGGAATTAAAGCGGAAAATTAAACTCGGTTGGTCTTATTTTACTAGGGTCATCCAGATCAGCAACTTGGTCTTTGTTTACATATATAATCTCTGAAGTAACATCTTATTTGTCTGTCTGATTGTGAATTTGACCTTAATACTGAGCTTGCTACATGAATTGGATTCATATATATCAGAAAAGGGTAAAACCTCTCTCAATTTTCTGCGTAATCTCCCTGAGATTAATTTACTGAATGAAGACTGTAAAACCATTCCCACCATCTCTAATCCCTCTTATCTTCCAAAGCACCTTCCCGCTTCTCAGCAGGAGGAAGACCGCGTCTGAATTTCTGACAGGCCTGCTCTCAGCACACAGACCTGAATTAGATTAGCCAGAGTTTGGGGTCCATGTGTGCACTGACCCCAGACCAGCTCATAATCAGGAAGAGACCAGACCAGTGTGTTACGGTTCGTACAGAAAGCCCAAATCAGAGACCGAACTCATTCATGTGGAACCGCGTTGCCTTTCTTTATCTTTTCCTTTTGGGCGAATCCTACAAAAACATGTCTGAGTCACAATTCAACCCGAAATCAAAAGAGAAAAAGGTTTTATATTTTTAACCTATTTTTCGACTGAGTATGGTGGCATTGCTTTGATGTGTGTGTGTGTGTGTGTGTGTGTGTGGGTGGGTGGGAGAACAAATAAACAAAATTAACAACAATTATAAGACAGTGATCAAATCATGACAATGGACAAAAAATATGTCTAAAAGATTTTTGAATGTTAAATTATTTTACATTTATACACTGTTCAAATATTTGGGGTCAATCTTTTTTTTTTTGAAAGAAAGAAATCTCTGACCTGGAATGCTGAATGCTGAAAAATGCTGACCTGGACTAAATTTAAATACCATAAATATCCTAATATTGGAAAATAGTATTACTATTTAAAATGACTTAAATATATTTTAAAATGTAATTTAATTGCTTTGTTTTTATATTTATTGTTTTTTTTACTTGAGCTTTATAACGGAAACCTCCATTAATTCTAGTTAGATATGAAAATATTATAATATAAACATAATATTAATCGAAATTTTGTTTTGTTTTGTATTGAATAAAAAATTAATTATATATAAATATACATATTTAAGAGAAAATAAATGTATAATGGGATTTAATTCTAAAGTAAAATAATGTATAAACTAATGTGTAAAATAAATAAAAACAACGATCCAATCGTGACAATGGACAAAAACATGTCTGAAAGATTTTTGAATTGTATATTGGAGTTAATTAATATTTTTATCTTGCAGTACAATTGAAACATCAAAATTATGTCTATTTTAAAATTTGAAAAAAAAGAAATGTGTCTTAAAAAAAAATTTGTATATATATATAAATAAATTGGTTTTAGTATTCAAAAGAATAATTATATGGTCACCAAGGCATATGCATCTATTTGATCAAATATACAGTGAAAACAGTCATATTGTTACAATATTATTACAGTTTAAAAAGCAGTTTTTGTTATTTTAATGTATTTTGAAATAATATAAGGGTAAAGCTGAATTGATGATCCCCTAGAAGTCTTACTGATGTGCATATATTTCTCCCCATTCTCTAGCACTTATTTTCCTTTTCTTTCACCTGCAGGGTCTATCTCTCATGTCCTTTTTATAATCCTGTTCCAGTCTTGCGTTGATTTGTGTTTTTTATGTGTGCATGTTTAAAGGTCACATGCTACCGTCTATCTCTTTTAACTTCAATCTGCCGACAGTCCATTAAAGTTCCTCAGAGTCTTCTGTCCTCTCAAACAAAAGATCCAAATCCATAAACATTCTCACACTGCAGTTTGCCCAAATCAGATCTGATTTCAGCATAACCCATTCAAGCTGACTCTTCCTTTCATCTTCAGTCGTTCTGCATGTGTTGCGGTGAGCCTGTCATTCACTGTAGTGCGTTGCCATGCACCATCCATCAGACACACTCCATTAATCCAGGACTGTGTGCCGTCAAGCTGGATATCAGCTCCACTGAACTGAGCAATAGGGAACAATACCGTCTTCATTATGACTTCTATTATTTGAGGGAAGCATCCCGGTTGGGTGGAAAAGAATGGAGGTTATCGAGAAAGACCCCTAAAGAGAAATAAAATGTTCTCTGCTGCCTTTTTCTCTCAGCAAATAGGATTCCATGCTTGATGCTTTCACTATTTTCCAGTGCTATTATTTGTTGGGATATTGTTGTGCGTGCGTTTGTGTGGTCCGATGACTGACTCTGCAAGCGATACAACACTCCATTAAATCAGTCAGACCCCAACGACTGTTTAAATGGCATTTCAGTGTTATAATGTGATTTTGTGCACTCTAGAACTGTCTGTCCCATTATGAGGCTATTATCGGCTATATATCATCACTTTATACATTTACAACCATTAAGCTAATTTAAGTTACCCTTTAATGTCTCTAGTTCGCATAGATAAATAAATAGTCGAAAATAACTATTTTTAGAGAACGTTATTACTGTGAATATGAATGTTAAGCATTACTGCACTGCTGCTTCTCTATAGGAATAACATCCGAGTGAGAAAAAAGATTTTAGTCTGCGTAAGTGATACATCTTTGTTAATTCTGTAAGTTTCTGCAGCATCTAATAAATCAAATCAAATTTCTGCTTCAGTGAAGGTGACATTTACATGTTTGAATTTAAAGGGATAGTTTACAAAAAAAGTTATTTAATTTAATTTAATATTTAAAAATTATAATTTTAATTAATTAAAAAAATTATAATTATAATTAATTATAAAATACCAATGACCAATACATTCTTCAAAATAATTTATGAAGTAAATTAAATAAAGTCATTTAATAATGACAGTAGTTTAATTTATTCAAATGTAAATAATCTAAATATAAATATTTGTGTATATATACTTTTAAGAATATAAAATAATTTCTTAATATAATATGTATAATATTTATAAATCATTAGGATTCACTAGAGAATAAATCTTGAGATTTCATCTATCTTTACAGGTCACACTATGGAAATAATAAAAGAAAAAAGTGCAGCTTTGTATTATCCAGAAGATGGCGCTGTTGTGTTTCCAAATTGCTGCTGGAAAAAAACAGCAATTGACTACCCTTGTGCTATTGCTATACCGATGTTTATGTAATTGTGAAAGCTAAAAATACATAATTGAAGTCAAACTACACACAAAGCACTTATTTTAAACAAGATATTTCTCAAGACATGCCCAGGCATGCATTCATATGCACCTTTCACTTTCTTTATTTCCAGTTATAAGTCAGAGCTGTTTTCACTTCTGTTAGAAGATCAGCAGCAGTTGTCCTCTAAATGCTCATATGAAAATGTACTTTTAAATAAGATCATATCTATTGATGACATTGTAGTCCGTCACTGTCCTGCTTTTTGAGTAGCAGTAATTGGTCGTGTGCATGGATATGCAGATATTGCCCGAATTGTTCTGGTGTCTTTCTCACTGCAGTCGGTTTTTGAAAAGTACATTTCGATGCTATTTTGGTCATAACAACCCACACACTGATAGCCATGCACTGACAGCTAACTGAATAAATCACACATTTTTAGAAGGATAGGACTGTGCTTGTTCTTTCTCTGTCTCCTTAACAACAGTCCCTTGCAGCAGAAAACATAACAATGCTGTTAGACCATGATATAATCAAGATCACGGTTCACAGAGATGAAAATTGTGGGGTGCTTTTAGGGAAGAGCAGGCATGATCGCATCATATCTGATCCCAGCACCCAAGGGCTTTATGCAACTCTATGCAAATTTTGGCAGAGAAACTACATTGAGTGTAAGATTGAAATGCTTGGATCACATTTAATGATGCTAAATGTGAGGAGAGAGTGATGCCAGATTGTAATGAAATTGGATGCGGGCAGCTTTTCTTTCCTTATTCTGAGAAACTCCGATTTTATCTGAGCCCAAAGTCCAGATATTTTGTTAGATTTGTCAGGGATTGTTCATTTTGGCTTTGCTGAACATCTACATAGGCAATTATATATATGAATTTTAATGCATGCAAATATGCCTCCATATTATTAGACAGTCTTTGAGACTATTTCAAACTGTATGGTAAAAAGGAAAGCTTTTTTTTTTGGAGAAATGCAGCTGTATTGATGACTGCAGTAATTGCATTCCTCCAATATTTTTTCATATTTCTTTTTGCTATGTGTGTATATATATATATATATATATATATATATATATATATTTAAAATATATATTGAACACATAAATATTAAATTAATTAAAAATATATTTTAAGAAAGAAGTACTACATGGAATATTCAGGAAAAGTTAAAAAGTCCCAAAGTGAGAACAATAAAGAATGAATGAATGAATTTAAAAAAATGAAATGCAATTTTTAATGAATGAATGAATGAATACTAGGTAACATTTAAGTGCATTCTGTATTTGTATTTTATTTTTATTTTTATTTTTTAAACAAATAAATAAAAACTAGGTAACATTTTAGTTAATTCTGTATTTTTTTCCCGTAAAACAGTGACATAAATAAATAAATACTTATGTAAAAGCTAATTTCTTGTACAAGTTACCCATAGTTTTTTGCACAAAAAAAAATACGTATAAACTATGGATATAAAGTAGGCTATATAATAGTCGTGAGGTGTTATTCAACGTCCATATCTAAATATGTGCATTCAAATTACATTTGGACACTGTACTAAAATATGTTTATAATATATAGCCTAGTCTACATAATCGGCGTTATTTATTTTAACGTCCATATATAATCTACTATTTATATAGGTGCATACAAATACTTTAAATCGGCGCTTCTGTTAGCAGGAAATGTTAAAAATTACAAATCCTACCATAGCGAAGGTTCATGAATATTAATGAGAATGTGCTGACGCTCCGTAGTAACCTTCCAATAAAGAGAACGTTTATGTTGAATATTAAACATTAGTGCTGACGTCGAGTGGTCGCCGTCCAATTGTCAACAACTGGGTCATGAATATTAATCAACAAACCTTCACCGTAGTTGGAGCAGTATCTTATCTAGGTATATAGAAAAGCGCCCCTTGCTAGACCCCGGTAATGGTAGCGTCTGCTCTGATAGTGGGTCTCGTTTCTTCACCTTCGGAAAAACAGATCTGTTTGTACGGAATCGCGGCTGAGGTTCGGAGGTTCGGTCTTTTCTTTCCGCGGTCGCGCAGGATTCTCAAGCCGTCAAACTGGAGCCCTTCAGAATGACCATGTTTAAAGGGAAACGTCGAAATCACCGGTGTGAGTTTACGACCATCAGTGGAACTTTGAAATTGTGCTGTTTTGCAATTCAGTGCATTTCGCATTATTTGCATTAGTCATAGACAGCGTAATAATAGTAAATAATTGCATATAGCATATCTTTGTATCTTTTCCATGTCCTTTCTCTCAGTCTCACCTGTTCTGTTCAGTTGCATGTTGCAAATGGTCAGTGTTGTGCATGAGTAGTGATACAAATGTCTACAGGCTCCTTTCATATATATATATATATATATATATATATATATATATATCTGAAAGATAAGACATCCTCATAATGCTGAATCCATTGCTTGAGTCATCTGATATGTGAATTCGCTATTTATTGAAACCCTTGGCAATTCTATTATGTGTTATTGCAGTATGATGGTTGTGTTTTGATATGTTGGCCATTCAGGAGCTGAAATGATCCACCTTGACCAAATGGAGTTATTCTCCTTTAATGTTACACTGAGCAAGAATCAATTTAGAAACTTAAGTTCTATCAGTGGTACTTTTTCATGACCATTATCCTCCCTCTCTTTTGCTTCTTCCTCCTCCTCCTCCTCCTCCTCCTCCACCTCCTCCTCATCATGACAGATTGGTGCAGGTATCCATTAGCAGCAACTAAACTTGAGATGCATGTTAAACAATGACATTATGCACATAAAAATGTCTTGTGAGCAGAGTGACTGTAGTTAACTAAAACTAAAACCATAAAATAAATGTTAACTGAGAATAAATAAATGTGTATATATATATATATATATGTAAATGTACTAATGTATATAGTACATTCTTATTTTAGTAACTTAAATAACTAAAACTGAAACAAAATTGAACATAAACCATATTAGGCATATTAGACAACTAAAATAGAAAATTTTAACCAAAATGACAATTCAAATGGTAAATATGAATAAAAACTATAATGCTATATCAGTGTTAACATAATAACAATGATTATAGTCTGCTTATATTGTGCTGATTCCTAATCCTGTTAATATGTATTATTTTTTTAGTTACAATAATTTTTATGCATGAAGCTTTAATGAGCTTATGGTTATGTAAAAACTACACTCAGTGTTTGCACTTATTAAAAACTGTCACACTTTGGGACCATTAAAATAAACTATCAAATATAATGAAAAACTTGCATATTCATATACACTAAAAACCTTGGTGGAAAACAATTTTTACATAGAAATTGATCATAGATTTCACAGTTATTTACAAGGGAACAGCCAGTAACACATCAAATTAAATGTTAAATTTCGTAGATAGATGTTTTTTTGAGCAAATAGTCTTTTTTTTCTAAACACTCATTTTTGTGTTATTTACAAATATTTATAAATTTACAACTTGATGTGATAATACTCAAATTATTTGTGTATAGTAGTACTTTAATTTGAGCAAATGTGTTAATGTGACCATATTTGACATCCTGAAGCAGACCGGCAACAGTATTCTGCTGCTGCTGCTGCTCTGTGAACATAGCCATACACCATCTATGCAAACCTTATGTCAAACAGAAGCTGTACGCATCTGTATCTCGAGATCTTTGAGACCCGTAAGACTCTTAAAACTAGCACTCTATGAGTAGACATTTCTAAATTTATGAGCAGCCCCACACTACTTTGACATTTAGATGTGCATTAGGTGGAGAGGGTCATATAAAGAAAATGATCTAAACAGAAGTCTAGAGTTGCTGTTTCTTCTCAGTTACTACTAATAGAGAGATTTCATCGTGCTATTTTTATTAGGAGATCTTTATGAAACCTCCGAGTTCAGAATAACAGTTCCTTCCGGGGCTGTTGTCTATTGTGTGATAACCCTGTCAGTGCAAGTTTATAGATCTCAGAGCCACAATGCACATGAGACGGATGGATTTGACCTGGTCATCCCACTGGGCTGTGAGGAACGGGGCTGTGAGTGTGACGGTGATGAGTGTGGACTTGGTCCCAAACGCTGTTTAAATTTCACAAGAGTTCCTCGTAGTTGAATGTCATCTGGCCTCAAGCGAAATTTATATATGCAGACAGCCAAAACTGCATGGCAAAGTAATGCTTTTATTCATAGAGTATATGTTTAGCCCTGACTAAACCTCTGCAGATGTTCTTGTTAGTTAATTTTTTTTATTTCAGCTAAGAGTTATATTTCGATCTGTCATCATCACTTAATCGTGTAATGCATTGCATCCTGATCTTGTGCGTCTTAAAGCCCAGCTGTTGTATCTGTTGGTGCCATTAAATTCCTGCTAGGTATGGCAGATGTTTTATAGTGCTATATCAGATAGATTATTTCAATAGTGACAGGAAAACAAAAAGCGTTTCTTAGGAGACATGGAATGAGTAGAAAAGCTTTATGACATCCAGTCAAAAAAATGAAGCATCCTTGGGTTGTTAATGCAAAAAGAATGTGCTCTCCCAAGATAAAACATGTGCTTTTATTCACCACGTCTGCAATTTTTGCTCTTAATTTTGTGAAATCCTAGCCGTTTAGATTATAGGCTATTTAGAGGCACAGGCACAATGCAAGTGGCCTTGATCTGTTTTGTGGATCAAATACTTCTAAATTGCGCTATTATAAAATGTTACACGCTTCCACAAAATTCAGTTAAATTTACATTAAAAACTGGCAGCGGGGGTTTAGAAATAATGACCATTACAGGTGCTGTATATGTAAAATTTGGTGACTGTATTTTACATTTTTTTCTTTTTATAGCATTAACTGATGTGAATGCTAAGCTAATTGAACTACTTTTTTTACATTATAATTTAAAGTATTTAATAGTATTTCTAATATAAAAAAGAATATTTATTAATATTTTAAATCAACTTTTTTTATTTTATCTTAATTTATTTGAACTTTAATGCACGTTTGTTTGAAAATTTTTCTATTTAGCTTCAGTTTACTTATATTTCAGTGTTTTTTGTTTTTAAAAAAATTTGTACTTCATTTAGCTTACAAGGCAGAATTTCAACATTTCTAGTTTTTTACAAGTTATATGTATAATTAATATATTATATTTTATATATTAATTATTACATTATATTTATATCTGTATATTTATATATATATATATATATATATAGTTTTATTTTATTCCATTTTTAGTTTTAGCTAACGAAAACAACATTCCAAGTATCTCTGTGGTTGTTTTTTATTGTTTTTAATTAAGGTGAGACATTTTTCTTAAGGAAATTGTTATTTTAAGTACATGTATTGTCTTATAGAGCTTTTTTTATAT
>JAUCMR010000059.1:1139936-1155162 GCA_032357425.1 Enteromius argenteus | reverse complement strand
AGGCCTGCTGCATGGTGGACAACTATCGCCCCCCTCAGCCTCTGAAAGATCGTGAGGTCCGTTCATCTTTCAAATGAAGGAGCCCTCCGGACCCCTCTTCCTCCCCTTCCCTCCCTTCTTTAGCATGGTATGCAAGCATTGGGCCCGCAGGTCAAGAGCCTCAAAGCACCTTTACCCTCCATGCAGGGATGCTGGGCAAACAGCCAGCTGTCCAGCAGACCAGATGTGCTGTTTGGAGAGTAAAGAGGCTATGCAGGGAATCATGTGTTTGTCTTTCCTTTTCCTTCTTCATTCATTAGTGCAAATGCTTGAATTATTTGGATTTAGAATATGGTGCCAATTTTGTATGATGCTCTGATTTACATGTGATGCATAGACAGACAAGAGAAGTAATATATACATTTTTTAAAATGTAAATGAAATATTTAGGTATATTTGCATTGCTGTAGAGCAGAGATGCCCAAATTTGGACCAAGTTGGCCCATGATGACCTTTGATTTGGCCAGTCCTATTATATTTATGCATTTGGCAGATGCTTTTATCCAAAATAACTGAAATTGCATTGATGATACACATTTATTTACTAGCTGATGCATTCTTTTTTGCACTGAAAAAGTAAAATAATCAAGTGAATTTGATTAAAATAAATCAAACATTTAAAAAAACTTAAAGTAAGTTTATTGAAGTAACTTTAATATAATATACACTTTTTAAAAAGTTCTTAAATAATATTATTATGTTAATTAAATTATTATAGTTTAATCAAAATAAGATTAAATAAAACAAAATTAATATAAATTATCAGAGTATATAAAGAAAATACTATTTATTTTCTTTCTACTACAAAATTTGACATCTAATTCAGTGTGTTACTTGCAATTTATTTTAATTATTTGTGAAATTTACTAGCAATATCTGAGTAAAACTAGTTTCTACACCAAGTTTTTTTTTGATTTTGCGCAGAGTAGATAGATGCAATTTTCTTTTGGCTAACAGCCCTCAGTGAAGTTTGATTTCTGGTCCTTTGTATTAAAGCTTGGGCACCTTTGCTCTATAGACTAGACCAGCATCAGATTAAAATGCAAAGGTACAGCAGATTGGCAGATTCCCGAACAGATGCCATCTGTGCTGCTGTCCTTCCCTGCCAGGCTGTAATCTCCGGCTGTCTCAGCAGTGCTGAAGCTTAATGAAACCCAATGCATGCTGCTATCAGGCTGCAAGATCTAGAAAATCCCCTATGGTAAATGAACACACGGGGCAAAAGATCCATGTCGGCACGCAGGGAAATCACGCACAAAATCTAGCACATACTGTACAATCAGAGCAGATTTGATTTGAAGTATTCGTGCCTCCGATAGCAATCGCATTTTCCTGTGTGTCTTTCTAAAAGATGTCATTTATAGAAATTGATATGCACAAAAATTCAGTTTAAAAGCAGTAGCAATAATTGTATGAAACCCTTGTGTAATTCCTTAATGTGCTGTTTCTTGTTCTATGCTTTAATCTTGGACTTTGAGTAAATCGTCTCTTAAGCTGTATTGCAAAGCAATGCACAAGCACAGTGAGTCTTAATAGAAGCCAACAAGCCAATAGACAAGTCTTGCAGGTTAAGCAAGGAGGTCAACATCAGCTCATGTCTTACGTTATGTGTTTGTAAAGTCAGCAGGTTTGAAATATATGTAACATGTTATTGAATGTAATTTACTTGAATTTGAGGGCTTTGTTAAGCAATATTGTTCAGCCATACTCTGCTCTGCTATTTTCAAAGAGGATATTTTAATTAAAGATATTTTATGCTTATTCTGTGTTGTGTTTTTGTGATGATTTACTAATGCCCTATTTGAATGGCAATTGATTTACTATGGCAACAGGCTGTAATTTCAGCAATTAAAGGTGCTAGGCAGTGATTTTATTGCCATCTATTGAATATGTATGTGTTTCCCAACCATCCTAGCTGAATTACTTTTTTAGGAATGCGTGTAACTTAACTCCAATCAAGTCACATATATTTATATTGCACTTAATACTATAAAGATTGTTTCAAAGCAGTTTTATAAACTGGAAGATAATAGTGTCAATGTTGCAAAGTTCATCAATAATGAAACAACTTTAATTTCAGCTATAAAGCCTGTCCACAAAAGACAATTCAGTTCAATGCTGATTCAGTTCAGTGTCAATGTCGCAAAGTTAATGTTTCTTTTGTGCTTTAAATAAATATGAAAAGATGTATGCTGCTTGAAATGAGGCACTACTGTGATCTGACACACATTAAAGAGAAAAATGGTTTTATGTGTTTGAATTTAATAAAAAAATCAAAAAATTGAAAGCTGAATTTTATACCGCTCAGCTCAAGCAGCATGTGATCCGATCATCTCTTCCTCTCTACTAATACCACAAAATAAACAAGAATGAATATAAGAAGGTGTAGTTTCATCTTAAGATACATGTCAATATGCACAATTTTTTTTTTACAAAGTTCAAGACGTCAACATTAACCTATACTCTTCTGTCTGGTTTGTTTGTTGGACAAAATTATGATTGGTCAGATCGCCTGCAAACTCCCTGCGAAGAGTCAAGCTTTTTTGTTCTCATCCAATAAAGCGTCAGTACAGTTAGATCGCTATTTTCTGAATTCTAACTGGCCCAAAAGTTGAGAATTACGGCATCTTGCAGCTGTAAACAAGAAAAGCGAATTAAAATTCATTAAAAAAAAAATCCTCAAAAGAGTCATGCAAATGTCTTTATACCCACACCACCCTGAGAACAAACACTATCAAAAACACAATATAACATATATTAAATGCTATTTTTGACTGTAAAACATAAAGCACCAGCTTTGTAGATAGTTTCATAGAGGCTACAACTTGAATAAAACCATCACTCCAGTTGATAATTGCTCTGTAAAACATCTGCATCAAACCTTTATTGCGCTTCTAGTAGAGTCTAAGACATTGACCTTTTTTATCTGATAAGCTAATGATTAAAAGCTATCCAGAGTTATCGCTAAGTTTACAGGTGTTGTAACTTATTTATTTTGGAAATATCACAATAAAAATATGTTTTTTTTTTTATTACTGTCAGATATCTGTAATAAGTTTCTGACAGACACAGGCTATGTAAACAGTAGAAAAGGAGCCAGAAGAGCATCCGGCACATTTTTAACTAATCAATAATTATTTTACATGATCATGCAAAACCAGATTTCCTGGATGGTTATTATCCTTAAAACTAAAACTTTTAAAAACATTTGTATTAATTTAAACATATAAATATATGAAAAATTCAACAAAATGAAATTAGTAATGGAAACATGGGAACTACATGAAATTAACAGAAGTTGAAGCACTAAAATTACAATCATGAAAACAAATTACATTTTAATATGTAAGTTTAACACAGAAAAAATTACTAAAAAATCCTAACATAACTATTACTAATATAAATTAGTAACAAAAAAATAAAAATAATACTAAAATAACTAGTTTGCTCACATATTTTTTGAAGGCTCAAGATTTAGAGAATCTTTGAGAGATTTGGACCGTTTACATCGCCTTTAATGATTTAATAACATTGTTTCACTGAAGTGGATCATAAAACCATTAGTAAAACCTAATACGCCATGCCATTCTCTACGCTTAGCTACCATAAAGTACATGCATATTAGCACAGTCAGGGCTGTTCTGCAGCTAAAATCAGTGGGAGTCAGAGGACACTTCTCCTCACAATCTGTATGGCATCATAATTCAATCTCATTTACATGATCATCGATTCACCTGCCAGTGCAGCATCGCACACTGACGTCAAAGTTCACAGCGAGAGCCGAGGAACAGGATTATGCTAATGACGTCACTAGGACACACACCAGCTTCATGAAGGCGACAGACCCGAGCTCCCAGAAATCGATGCGTTACATAAGAACACTGTCTGGTGATATAAATCAGAGTGAATAAGAGTATAAATCTCTCACACACATGCCAACAAGCAGCTAATCTGTACTGCAGTAAATCCCAAAGAGCATCCTGGCATGTACACAGCGAAACATGACCTACAGTGAAACAGTCAAGGACACACACACACACAGACACACAGTTTCAGACAGGAACAGCCATGTCCGCAGGCTTTTAATGCTAATGAGATTCAGTGAGAGCAGGCCTATCGTTGCGCATTAACAAAAATAAAATCATAGTTGCAAATACACACGTCTTTCATGGGCTTCTGTTGCATTTAATAGACTCTCGCTGTTTGTGGTTAATGTGTACGGTGATGCTTAAATGTAAATCCTCCTAACTGAGCAAGAGACATTATGTGTGAACACATACACTGCTTTTATAGCTCTCTATACTGTAAATTGCACAATAAAGCTGTCATGGAGAGCTTGGGAATATTTGCTCTCTGAGGATCACATGGCACTAGGCCACAAGGTCTGAGGACACGGTGAAGGCCAAACTAGCAGGTCTACTGAAATTTTAATGTGCATTGCAAAACCTCCTATTCTGAATCAGTATCTGAGCCTTGTTTTCATGCAACAATTTATATCTATTGCAAATATCAACAATTCATATCATCCGTGAAGCAAGAGATGTTTACATGATTTTCTTCATCTTTTTTGCACTTGGTTTAAGCATAAACCTCACTAAATTTGGCAAGGAAAACATACGTGAAAAATAGGAAATTATGCAAAATTGCACGCATTTCATATATGCATATTTGTATGTATATACAGTAAAAAGATACTAAAGGGATCCTGTTAAAATATCTAAAAAGAAGAATATTTTCATAAAAGAAGACATATTTCAATATTCACTGAACATCATGAATGAACATCATGAGTTTTGTGCTCTATATTATATTCTTAGAACTATGTATGTATATATATATGTGTGTGTGTGTATACAATATATTATAATAGAGCACACAACCTTCTGAAAATTATGTAAATATTTTTAATGACAGATTTTCAATGAATATTGTATTTCAGATGAAAATGCACATAAATATCACAATAATTCCATAGTTGATTGCATAAATGTAACAAAAACATTGTACACACACACACACACACATATATATATATATATATATATATATACAAACTTAGAACCTGCACACTTAAATAAAAGGTCAATAAAGGTCAAGAGAATACATAGATTTTTATAAAATATAACGATATTGATTAAGAATACAATTTTTGTATTTTGTAAACAGATATATATTGCTTTTGACTGTTGCTGCTGTTAATATCTTGCTTTTGGTCTCATTTAGTATGGATAAAAATTCACACACTGGCATGAAAATGTCTGTTCAGTAAATCAACAATACTGCCTCTGAATGCATAGGGCCTTATAAATAGCAGCCTGCATGCAGGGGATTTCTCACTGAAGGTGTTATCTGAGGGAAATGTTTTTCTCAATAACATGGTATAGGATATCTTTAATTACCAGATACCAATTAATGCTGTGCATCTTTTAAAATGCCAAATAACTTTCCTCTATCTATGGAAAGATCTACTTTGATCAGCATACTTTGCATTTTTAAGGTCAAAAGACCGGGACAGAAAGTTCACACCTCACACTCCTCTCACACCTTTCAGTTGTGTAGGCATTGTGCAGGCATTATTTAAAAAGCAAACAACTTCCATAAACCCAAAACCCATTTTCTTAATTCAGAATCTAAGAACTACAGAATATTCAAATCCTGTGAAAGAATCATCTTAAATAACAGGTGAGCATAAGAAGGCTTAAATGGAACTGATTTCCTGGAGGTTCAGTGAATATAATCTGATAGTGCTTTTAGAGTATAAAGATCGTCGTTGATTGTGTGAGCTTGGGCTTCAGCAGACACTCTCTCCATCCATCCTGGCAAGAGCACAGAGGCGTTAGTGTGACAGGAGGAGAGTATGTCACCTGAGACACTACAGTTCACTTTGCAAATGGGTCACCTAGTAACTGCTCACCTTCCCTAAATAGATGAACGCGCAGCTCCTGACTGTAGGTTACCGCAAACACAGGAACCAAATGAATATAGGCCTACTACATGTAGTACAAACACAGTATATGAATAGTTCTTCTTAAAATACATTGTCATTATTTGCTCACCTGCATGTTGTTTCAAACCTGTAAAGCTCTTTCTTCTGCAGAACACAAAAGGTGATTTTTTTTGTAGAACATAATGAAAGTGAGCAAGGACTAGGGATGTGTCATACTCCAGTAACAAAAAATCAGCATAGAAGCTTCAAAATGTGGCCTATATGACTCATGCAGTATATTCTGAGTCTTCTGAAGCCGGATGACAGTAACTGTGTGACAGTAACAGAATGAAAGCAAGACACTAGAGGCAAAAAAGTTACTTTTTCAGCTTTATTATTTATTGTTTAAAGTTTTATTTTTTACAGCTGCTGTTACAGACTAGTGGTAAGAAACATTTAAAATACTTTTATATTTACTTTATTGCACTTCATAATTAATCACGTTGTTAATCACACACACACAAATATATTTTTCCTGATTTTTCTGATTTATGGCGGGAGGAAACAGACATATCAAAACTTGTAAAAACATTTAATTCTAGTACATCAACAAAATTAAAAGACATTAAATCTGGTTTTACACAATGTTTATGAAATGAACGCAAATGCATGGAAATCTAGTCATATTCATACGTTTTACCTTATTTATGTGCATTAAGTCTGAATGACAATACTGTTGACAATACTATGACTGTTGTAATTTTTTTTAGGGTAAGGGATCTAGAATATGTTTATGCAGAATAAGTCCTTAACATGTGCTTAAAAGATACTAATAAACATCAAATAATATAGTAATATGCATGCTGATATGCAACTAGTCAATCATGAATTCCTAAAAAACCAACAGAAGAAAGTGTGTCACACATGTTGAGAATGAAACGAGAGTAAATGATGACATTTTGGGTGAACTATCCCTTTAATGAAGATAAATTATGCATCCAGTGCTCCCTTTCTCACTCTTACACAGTCTTTCATCTGCTCTCTACCTCTTCTCTAATCTCCTCTTCAGCGTGTCGCAGTGCAGAGCAAGCGTCTGTACTCAGATATGCCCGAGATATGCGCTGCTAGAGTTTCTTTATGAGTTATCGGGGTTCGAGTTCCTCACATTACCACCTGTTGGCATCCGTCTGACCTGAACCTCAAAGGTCAGGGGGGAGAGTATCATTTTAGATCTTGTCTAAGTTGCTAGAATCACCACCACATTTTAGTATTCCTCCGCATCTGTACAAGACATATGCTGTGTATTCACCACACATATGGAGACACTGAAATGAAGGAATTCTGAAATGATTTGAATCAATCTTCATAAAAGGATTATTTCCAAAATAGCTAAAATCCTCATTCCTGGAATAGATTAAACTAGGACAGATTAAGTCAGAACAGGATGCAAGATAAGATAAAATACAGACCTGCAGAGACACACTCTAGAAAAGAAAAACAAAAATGTTGAAATGGGGATAGATTGTTGCCTGTTAGTGGGCAACAATATAACACGATATAATACTTATATTAAAGGTATAGCTCACTCAAAAAGGTTTTTTAACCTTACATTTTTTTTAACCTTACATTTTTAACAGTCGTTGCTTTCTTCTATAAAACACAAAAAAGGTTTTAAATACAGCATTGAAGCTTCAAAAAAGCATGTAAATACATTAAGTATAAAAATATGCAATATATGCTATACTACGCCTTCTGAAGCCATGTCATATGTATAATTCATTTTACTGAAAATCCATTATTCATTGAACATTCTGCTTACAGCTCAAATCTCATTTGCATATGTGCATATTCAGACTTGACACATAAAGATGTGATAATAGTGATGGAAAACAGCATTGGTTCTTGAAGGGTTTCATATGCGAGCATAATGCACCAAGTTATTTTTACAAATTTCAGAAACTGCTATTATCAACCTGGTGAATTTAGAGAAAACAGATTCTTGACTTCATACTGAACCTTGAACTGATGTCAAAATATTGAATTGTTACACTACAACCAAATTTCAGTAATACATAACATAAACCATGGGCAGAGAGTGTACACCCAAAACATTGTGAATAAGCACAACAACATTAGAAAAAAATTTAAAAGACCTGCTTACAAGTTACAACCTATTATATTGACCTTTTTTTTTAGTTTACTTGGTTCAGTTCTTTCACTGTTCATAACCACTCCAATAAAACAATTAAATGATTATTTGCTGAATATGAGTTATACTGTGGGAATTTTCAGTTGTCAGCCTGAGTCATATGGTAACCTGATCTAAGAGTTGCTAAAGTTCCTGGAAATGTAACGTATTAGTTATGAGGGTTTTCATGTGACTGAGTTAAAATTATTCATATGTTGCATATACAGAGTACACTGTACATGTATGTTGTTAAATAACACCGATTGGCTAATCCCGCTGTGTTTAAACAGAAATGAAAGAGGTCCCAATGCACACACCTGCAGAACCTCGGCTGATATGTGGGATCTGAAGAATGCATTTACATTGAATCACCATAAATGGGCCATCCGGGATAGAGACAAACACAATGAATCCTTAAATAGCTAAAACATAACAAACTGAGGAAACAACAGCTCACTGTTGTCATTTTCCCAGGAGAGTCTGGCGGTCTGAGAGCCGTCTGATGCGGAACTGTATAAAAGGGAAGCCCTACACTGAAGTTTCATAGTGACAACAAAGAGGGTAACAAAATGGCACATGTAGCTGATACATCACCATATAGTTGCAACACAGAATAGAATAGTATTTCTGTGTAAAAACATGCTTCTTACTCAATTTTCATTTTCACTCATTTCTATACAAACATTCTTTTTTTGTAAATTAGGCTCTTTGTACTATTTATTGTGCCACACGAGTAAATGCTATTTGGCAGGGACATTTAACGTTGCACTTTTACTGTCAACAGAAAACAAGTATAGCCTGTTTGTGTACATTGTTTGGTACCTTTAATGATTGAATGATTAAAATGGGATATGTGATTCTTCTCAATGATTTGAGTTCCTTGATGATTCTGTTAATGATTCTTTGTCTTGTTAAGAAAAAAATATTCAATTTAGTTTATGTTTTTGATAACCCAATCTCATAAAAGTGTGTATAAATAGTAGGCTATGCCAAATAAAAACATGTGCGTAAAAAAAAAAAAGAAGTCCATATCAAAACCAGTTTTCAGAATCATTCATCTGTGGAATCCAACTACAATTGTTGCATTGTTATTGATTCACTAAAATAATTATTAAAATGGGAATTATACTCCAGTGGTCACACTGTATGCATCTCATTTACTAAAAAGAAGTGAATCATTAGAATCATTCCGTTTGGAATCTTTTTGATTTACTAAAGAGAACTGGCTTAAAAGATTCATTCTTTTGGGAGTTGGACTACATTGGTGACACAATATATTTTGCACTGTATTCTCATTCAGTAGCAACATTGTGGTGCTGTTGAAAAAGTAGGAAACATGGTCAAAGGTATTTTAATACAACATTCTTTCTGTGTCTATGCCCTAATGCATGCAGTGCAATACAGTTTCTCTTGCTAGTTTCAACGAGGTCTCATATGAATGTGTTCTGCAACACAGTGAAACAACTACCACAGTTTCTCATTTCCTCTTTCTTTATACTTTTAAATCTTACATTCGTTCTTGTAATGCATTTTAAGTCATTCAGTTTATGACACTCTTGTCAGGTGACTTTTACTGTCTTCCCTCATGGAAACATTTAGTGACCAGAAATTGACCTGTAAGAGCTAAAAGGCTAAAGATAAGAGCAAACCTGTCTAAAACCTACCATAAGATGAGACAGTGATATTTTTTAGACAACTAAAAACAGTGATAAACATTTAAAAATCATTCTAAATATAAATAAAATAGCAGAGTTTACACCTCAGTGATAATGTTAGAATCACTTTCAGAACGATTGTTTTTCCAGGTGATGAACGATACAGCCAATCAGATTCCATCCTGTTACACACAGCGGTGTGTGCTTATAATAAACTGAATGTAATAGTTTGTTGATGTGGAAACTAATTGTTATAGCTATTGTTGGTGGTTGTATGAATGGGCCTTAAAGTAATAGCTTGACTCACCCCAATGATTTATTCACCCTCTAGCCATATGACTTTCTTCTTTCAAATGAATACAATACGAGTTATGTTATCTTTCAGGCGCAAATCTTTCTTACCTTTTTCTCCATTGGCTCAAGCTATACTCTAAACTTTACCAAAAAAAAAAAATCATAGTGAATTTGTTGACTGCACTCATGAATTCTCACACCTGCCCTACATAGTGATCGCTGCAGCGGTTATATATACCAGCACTTTGACTCTCTTTTAAAAGGTTCTCAAGAGGTTTCATGAGAATTGCTTGATTCATGTCCTTACCACAAAACACCCAAACCACACTGCTGGCTCATTTCAGAATCAGTGTGGTGAATTACACTCACTGCTTTTATTTTAAAGCAAAGATTATTAGTAAGAATAAAACTTCAACAATACATTCTGTCCTTGCATATAAGTCAGATCAAGTGATAAAGCAGACAATGGAAAAAGGTCACAGACCAGCACTATGGAAACCAAGATGTTGCCAATGCAAACACAAATGCTTCTCTGAATTCAAAACAGGTCGTATTAGACACGCTGATTGTCATCTGTCTTCCTCCTTGGTGATCGGGCAGGTCTAAGAAGTTGAAAGTTCTCAAACAATCATTCTGCAGTCAGCCAGCACGTACCAGGCTGCTTGGAGCCTGTTCACAAACATTCACGAGACAGTAAACATGCAGTTCATGATAGAAGCAATGAATAAACATCCTCTAAAAACAAGTTTTGAGAAATGTCAGAAGACAAAGTCGCTGTCTGTATTTAAACGCATATAAACAAGCGGCCCTCATGGGATACCTAAAGAGTCCTATCTTCTTTTTGCAACATATTTACACCATGATAACATTCATTTTAGCTGAAGCCAAATATTCCAAGTAAATGCATGTTTTGATTTCTTGATATGTCTCTTTTTTTTTTTTAAAACACCCTTTTATGTATCATGCATCATGCATACTTACAATACTTTCATTGGAGGATGACATGCACAAAAACAGCAAAGAAATTCAAAGGAAGAATGACAGAGCGATGATGAAAGACTTTACCAACCACATCAGTCTGCATTTCCTTTTCTCACCCAAACCACATTACAGTCCCAAAAGAAGCTTATTGAGTAACAAAGCCTTGCATTATAATTAATTTGGCTATTGGTTTAATGGCTCTAATTCACTTCGCACATTGAGCTCAGCAGTTTTCCAGGTAAATGAAAATGGAAACAACCAGAGCAAGTCTTTTGGACCCTAATTATAAAACAATAAGACTCATTGTGAAAAATGCTGATGAAATTATTTCACAACCCCAAAGAGTTCATCTGTGCAATTTCTTCCACACAGATCTCACGGTAGATCTCATTATCTTTATATAGAACGCAAACCAATAAGCATCTTACCTAAATCCACATCATTACGGCATATGGAGGCTGTTCCAACCCTTCACAACCGTATCTGGTATTAACTGAACATCTCAACACAGTTAACAAGATTGCAATACCTGGTTAATAATCACAGTTGCTACGGCAGAATTAGAATCACATTAGACAAGCATATTAATTTTTCTTAACTCACTATAAACTTAAACTAAATATTTAGATTTTTTGTGAGGAAAAATGTGAGTGGCGCTTGCTTCATGATTTCTGAGTAATAAAGAGAGAGCTGGGGAGCCATTTATATATACAGCCACCCATAATCCACAGCATGTGCCAGACCCAGCATGATCTATTACTAAAAACTTTACTGTGGTGCATGTGGGCTTAGAAACAGCAGCTGTTTGTCCCTCTCAATAACTCTACCTTTCACTTTTTTGTCTCATGTGCTGTTTCTGACAAAATGAGACTGATAAACATTTATAGGAAGAACTGTTTTGCTTGGCCTGCTTCCTTTAACTGCTAATTTAGTCACAGAACAGAAAACAAAAATAACGCTTTCAGAACACATCAGGATTTTGAAGGAACATTTTAATATCACTACACAGCAATTTTCATCTCTGAGAGAAAAAAGGCAATAAAATGACAATGAATTATGCAATAGCAGTATTCATGGCTTGTTCTATAAGTATCCATGACAACATGGTAATGTGCTTATTATGACATGATAAAGCGCTAGCAGTTTGGCAGGAATACAATAGCGCAGCACTGGGTATTTTAACGTAATGTGCGCACATAGTGAGGCAAGCTTGAAAACAAAGCCAGTTTTATAACATTTATCATGCTACTGAATATTATATTTATCATGGCGTTTACATCTTCCTCAGTTTCTCCGTTTACATTTTCTCTACTTCACAGAACTTCATGGTATTTTCATGACATAAAATGGTTCCTCCCTTACAAAATGTACACCATGCACCATAGCATTATTTGAGAACATTAAAGAGTGTGTTACAGTACCTGTATGAGAAGGCAATACCATAGTAAACTGAATAATATCACTGAACTATACATTTTTCAAGATTCAGCATGGTTTCTGAACTACTTAAGTTCTTGAAGTACTTTGTGGTACCATATAATTAATATGGTAATCGTTTGTTTCATAGTACCAATGTATACTGTAACTTGGACATGTACCAATCTACATTTTTCACACAGAAATAGAGTAGATCCATTTATAGTTCTAGACCCTGAAGGGATTTTGAAGAGTACAGGACCAAAATACTGATTTTGACATACTAAATTTAGCCCGCTTTGAATCCAAACTACTAAATAAAATGGAAATTTGCATCATTATGAACTTTTAAATACAATTATGAGCACTGGATTCAGTAATTGATCTGGTCTGTTGTCTGACACTGTCTGAACCAGTAATTCACTACATACAGTAATTGATTAGAACAAAAAAAGACAGCTAGAGATTGATGCAGTAACTGTACGGTGAACATTTCAAGCAGAACAAATGTGACCTGAATTGCGCACAGAATAAACCCAAGAGAGATCAATATTGCGGGTCAGAGTTTCCTCCCTAACAGCAAAATATCAGAGATACAGGAATAAATAACAGGGAATCTCTCTACCAAACTACTATTTTTAACTGCTGTCTATAATGTCATATATTGCTTGAAGTACAATGAAATTGTGAGTAGAATTCCTCTGATACAGCTCCAAAAAGTAAAATAAAGTAAAATAAAAATTCTGCAATGCTCTGTCAATGATGTTCTTTCCCTGAGTTTCTGGGCTTTTCTCACAGGCTTTGATTTAAAAGAGACTAATAAGCTATTCTCTACAAAAGCACAAGCACTCTAAAAATAAATCTTAAAAAAAACAAGTGACACAATACACGAAGGACTGTCTTGTCATTTTTCCCTGTGAGTAACACACGTGATGGCTTCTGATCTTTTCAGCTGAGGGTTCCAGGAGAACAGCTCATTAGATAAGGCTTAGTTTATTTGTTCAGAGACAGGAAGAGCTGTGCATTTCCTTTCTATTAACCCCCAAGTCTTCACATTCAACTAACATCCCCCACTGACGCCAATGTCCTGCGTGTCAGCCGGAGGGAAATAATCTTACCTCTCTGACCTCAAATCTGACTCTGAACCTATAAAGCGCTCGCCAAAATATCCATAATCCATAATAAAGCTTCATCTAGTGAAAAAATCCCATTCCTTGTTGTCCTCTCACATCAAAAACATCTTGTTTAGAACTGTAAATGGCACTGGTTTGTGCATATTTTTCTCCCGATTCAGATCATGAGATAACATTTTCACTGGAGAAAGCAATATTATGGACAAACAACTCATATTTCAGCTTGAAAAAAAGATTGTAGTTAAAAACTTTTGCAAGACGTCAACTGATAGACTGAATTGGTGTGGATTACTTGTGATGCTTTTATCAGCTGTTTAGACTCTCATTCTGACGGCACCCATTCACTGTACAGAATCCAGAAATGTGCAAAATTTCTCAAAATCTCTTTCAATGAAGAAACAAACTCAGAGGGTACGTAACTATACTATTAATGGACCTAAAATAGAGTCTAAAATGTATATGAACATCAGTGCTGTGAGGTTCGTTTACTAAAAAGATAATAGAAATACAACTTCAGTGGCAAGTGGACACATATTTCCTTATACAACCTTCCACTTAAACCTATGTAAATATTGAGCGGTTTTGCCCACTGGTTACTAAAAAACTACAAATTAAACACCAAAGCATGACACGTTGTTTAGCAAGTTGTCATAAGGGTTGACTACTTGATAAGTGGTTTAATATTCCATCAAGTCACCCAAAAAATACAGAAAAATGGGGATGCAATAAGAGCAGTAGAGCCTTCATCATCATAGACAAGATGTTAATCCATTTAAGCATGCAGAAACATGAACAAGCAACTGAAAAATCTGAAACAAAAAAGTCAAACTGACTAAATGCTAGAGCTGTGATGGGATAATGAGACATATCTTACTCACCATCACACTGTACACTCGATCTGTCTGAGCACAACAGTTACTATGACACCCAACATGTTCTTAAGGGTGTAAGGCACATCAAAAAAAGTTGAAAAGGTCATAGAAGATTGACCCATAATAGAAATTATACTATTGATTTCAGTTCAGCAAAGTCAAACTTGTCCAGAAATACCCATCTGCGGGTGTGACCCTGCTGAGATAAGTTATACTCTAGCTCAGACCTGCTGACCTATGAAATCACTCCAAGTCCAGAACGTTAGTATTACTAAACCTTATACAGTACATTCAGTATGCTTTGGAAAGAGAAACTCAAAACTTTCAGTGATGCAGAAAGCTAAAGCCACACAGGTAGAACAGAACATCTTACAGCACAAACACAGTCATTAAGTTATGAAAGTGACCTGTTCTACCTAAAGAATCAAGATCAACAGGAATTAGAGCTGGTAATTTAATCTCAGGAGAACAGAGATAGGGTTGGGAGTTGCATCTGGGACATTTCTATGACATGAGACAACACAGAAAGTCGTTTGAAGTGACTGCAGCTAAAACCTAATTGTATTTTCGTGTATTTGATGAGCTTATAGACTCATGGAGACTTATCGGAAAGAGTAGTTTTATTATCTCAATTGATATCAGTGAGATTAAGTGGAAGTTACCTACTGAGAAAAAGAGTGATATTACGAGTTTCAGAATTACTCGTAATTAAGATACCTAAA
>JAUCMR010000059.1:1109015-1131621 GCA_032357425.1 Enteromius argenteus | reverse complement strand
TGTGTGTGTGTACATCTATTGATATTTAATATGATTTTAATAAAATAATATAACTGCTAAATAATGTATTTTATTATAATTTAAGAAGTCGTGCATCAGGTTTAATCAAAGCATATTTCAAACATTTTGCAGTTATTTTGTCAGTCTAAATATAATTTGCTGTATGTGCCCGTGAGTGGTCGCTCTCGGCTTGTTCCCTGTAGATTTTCACGCAAAATGCGTCAGGATATTAAAATAGCGCGCGTGCATTATGAAGCTCTTTCTAAAATCAACTTTTAACTAGTTTATATAGCTAGTTTAAACTTTAAATGCTGCAGACACAATTCAGATACAGAGTGAGTTAGGTTCACCTTAGTTTAATTTATTTAGCACAGCTTTTTCCGCACTAAACTTTTCCTTTAATCTTTCCAAAATGCCGGTGAACATGGCTGGATGCACCACAGACTGCGTGGAGAAGCCGATCTCCATCTGCTTCCAGAAGTTCGGCCGCTTTGTGGGAACTTACCCGTGGTGGTTCTTCATCTCTCCTCTGCTGATCTCTGCGGTGTTGGGGAGTGGGTTTTATTTCTTGGAAGAACGCGAGGCCAATGACATTGAGGATCAGTTCACACCTGTGAACGGTCCAGCCAAACTGGAGAGGCGGTTCGTGCAGCAGAACTTCCCGCAGAACGACTCGGTGTTCTCCAACCAGAGACTCTACACGGATGGAGTTTACGCGTCCTTCATAGCGGTATCAAGATCCTCCAGCATCCTCACAGACGCTGCCTTCCAGGAGATAGTATCTTTAGACAGGAAGGTGAAGGAGCTGAACGTGTCCACGGGTCACGAGGTGCTCACTTTTGAGGGACTTTGCGCAAGACGATACAAGAAATGCATACCCAATAAGATATTGGACATTTACAAATATTTTGGTAATAATTTAGAAACGACCGAGCTCAACTTTCCGTTCTTTCGTTTTGGATTCTCGTATATTTTCCTGGGCTATTCGGTTGGTGGAGTGAATATAAACTCTTCTGTTATTAAAAGTGCAAAAGCAGTGCGCCTGTTTTATTTCCTGAAGGAGGATAATCGCTCCAGAACAGATTTATGGCTGAATGAATTCCTAAAGGTTTTTCCCTCTGATTTAAAACTTAACTTCATTAAGGTAGGTTATATTTTATTTATGTACTGCTTGAGGTCTTTATTGATGACAGTTGGGGCTAGTTGTCACAAGGGCTATAGGCCTAATGTATATCATTCTGAGTGAAAACTTGCACAAATGCTTGTTTTTGATACCAGTGTTGTCGTTACATGGTTTACATGGTATTAATTGGTCGTAAATTATGATTCCATGCCATATAGCCTATCATATTTTGCAATAGCTCATATTGCAAAAAAAAAAAAAAATTGTTAATTTATTTAATATAGTTAAAGATTGTAATTATATATATATATACCCTAATACAACCCTATAATCTAAAACCAAAATGAGTTTTTGCCTTGGGACAACTTTGATGCACTTTTTTGATCCACTTCAAATGTTGATTAATGTATACCATAAGGTGTAAGTTGTCACAATGAAAATCTGCCAGTAAATAAGTTACTACAGGCCATATATATATCAAGTTCCTCCAGCATCCTCACATGAAACATCCTTGCATATATATATGGCCTGTAGTAAGTTATTTACTGGCAGATTTTCATTGTGACAACTTACCCCATATGGTATGACAAGATGCTCCCTATGTTTATAAACATTTTCTAAAATGAACTGTAATAGTGTTTTTTTCCCTGGAAATATTGGTGGAAATGTTTGTTTAATTTATTTATCCTTTTCTTATTCATTCATTTGTTAATTACATTTATAATTTTTTTGTAACTATTCTTATGAGCCAAATTTGATATTATGTTGTCAATATTATAATTTGCATCCTCAGGTGACCCATTCCACATCTTTGTCAAGGCAGGTGGAATTTGAGGCAAACACAAAGGATGTGATTCCTCTCTTCTCTATCACATACGTCATTGCCATTGCATTCTCCATTCTCTCTTGTTTGAGGTATGTTAACTTGAATAGTTAGGCTGTTTTCTGTTTATAAGAGTATTGCGCAATGTCTAGCACATTATTTTACCAGGGCTTCTGTGTAGATGTTTTTACATATTCTCAAAACCCAAATTGGACTTTTTGTTTCTAGATAATTTACATTTGAATTGTTTTAAAATTTGAAAATATTCTAAGTAGTGATGGAAAAATTGGATAATTTGATTGGATCTCCGAATCCCATTCAGCAAAATGAACAAATCTTAAATAAACCTTTTCAAACACATACACAATCTTTAACCATATTCCAAATTTAGAATCAAGTTTAATACACCTAAAGATATATTGCACTGATTAGTTCACCTTTTCAAGTTTGTACTGCATCTTCTCGTCCTAGTCTTTCCTCATCATTCATTTATTCAGAAATGATTCATTCAACCCACAAATCCCAACTGCATTCAAAACAAATAAATGAATCTTGCTTGAAAATGATTCCAAACAAGATTTGTTCAAAATAAATGAGATGAGGTCATGTTAAGGTCTATTAACAACATCTGTGACGATTGTTAACTGAGGGATAATTTAATTATGAGGAATCCTTCAAAAAATCTATTATGTCTGTTTTTCCAGGTTTGACTGTGTCAGAAACAAAGTATGGGTTGCTACATTTGGGGTGTTCTCCGCTGGACTTGCTGTTCTGTCCTCTTTTGGGATGATGTTACACATTGGTGTCCCATTTGTCATGACAGTTGCTAATTCTCCATTCTTGATATTAGGTAAAACATAACTTTTCAGTTGTGTACATTGCTAATGTGTAGTAGCATTTAACAATGATTTTTTTGTGTTTTAAACAGGGATCGGAGTGGACGACATGTTCATTCTCATTTCCTGCTGGCAGCAGACCAATGTTCACGATCGAGTGGAGACTCGCCTGTCTAATACATACAAAGAGGCGGCAATTTCAATCACTATCACTACGCTTACAGACGTGCTCGCTTTCTACATCGGCCTCATGACGCCCTTCCGCTCAGTCCGCTCTTTCTGCTTGTACACCAGCACCTCCATCCTTTTCTGCTACATCTACAGCATCACATTTTTCGGAGCGTTCCTCGTTCTTAACGGACGGCGAGAAAACAGCAACAAGCACTGGTTGACATGCAAGGAAGTACCAGAGGAGTGTCCAATGGGTCAGTCGAAGTGGTACGAAATATGTTGTGTTGGAGGCGCTTACGACCCCCATACTGGCAGAGAGGAGGTACAACCAATGAATCACTTCTTTAAAAAATACTACGGCCCATTTCTGACGAAATCGTGGATGAAGGTCTTTGTGATTGTGTCGTATTGCATCTATCTGATTATCAGCATTTACGGCTGCTTTCAAATTCAAGAAGGAATTGATCTTCGTAATTTAGCAGCTGATGATTCTTACGTGGTAAAATACTACGACAACGAGAAGGCGTATTTCTCTGAATACGGTCCAAACATCATGGTTGTCATCCGACGGGAATTTCCGTACTGGGATGAAAAGTACATGTCAGATCTTGAAACCTGCATTGAAGATTTCAAAAACCTATCTTTCATCGAAAAGGATATATTCACCTCCTGGATCAAATCATACAAGCACTACGGATACCACACCAAACTCAATCTGAGCACCGAAGATGTCTTCAAAGATAACTTGGGAACATTTCTGCGATTTTATTCCGATTTCAAACAGGATGTCAATTTCACCAACAACTCCATCCACGCGTCTCGCTTCTTCATACAGACCGTAAATATCTCTACCGCCCTGGATGAGATGAATATGTTGAATAAATTAAGAGAAACCGCAAACAAGTGCCCCATTCCTTTACTAGTTTACCACCCCGCCTTCATCTACCATGACCAGTATGCGGTTATAGTCAGCAACACCATCCAGAACATCGGTGTTACAACGGCTGTAATGTTGCTTATCTCCCTTCTCCTCATCCCAAACCCTCTGTGCTCCCTTTGGGTCACGTTTTCCATTGCATCTGTCATTGTGGGGGTCACTGGGTTCATGGCATTGTGGGATGTTAACTTAGACACCATCTCCATGATCATTCTTGTGGTCTGCATTGGTTTTTCTGTAGACTTCTCTGCTCATATATCTTACGCATTTGTCTCTAATAAGAAACCCAGTGCGAATGAAAAGGCCGTGGAAGCCCTGTTTAATTTAGGATACCCTATTTTGCAGGGGGCTGTGTCTACTATTCTTGGGGTGGTGGTGTTGTCTGCTTCAAAGAACTATATCTTTAGAACATTCTTTAAAATTATGTTCTTGGTGATCATCTTTGGTCTCTTCCATGGCTTAACTTTTATACCAGTTTTTCTAACCTTCTTTGACATGTGTAGTGGCACACCAGCTAAGAACAAGTCAGGCCCAGAAGAGCAGGTCATGAAGAACAGCCACACCAATAACATTCAATCAAAGCCAAAGGATGGTGAGCTGAAAGATCGGGAAATTTATGAAAATCACACTTTTCAAGCAGACAACCACCCAACATGTCAGTCTCAGCCCTGCTCTGCTATTTGGATGATAACCGGCAATAACCACCATGTTCAAGATAACCACATGTGCATGGCAAGCACTGTCCCAATGTTCAGGGTGGACGCTCAGACCTACGAGGTTCACATGTATACACCATCTGATGATGGCATGTTAAGAGTCAAATGTCAATCAAAACAGTGCTCGGAAGGCCACAATTGTGTTTTGGGAAACAGCAACCACATTCAAGATTCATATGTGCCCACTCCTAACGGTTCTGATTTGTCCATTTTGTAAAATGGTTTTACTTCTAATTTTTCCAAGTATATTCTATTTGTATGTGTAACACCTTTTATATGTTTAAATTCAAATTACAGGTGTAATTGTTTTTTTTTTTTTACAAAAGATACATCTGGGCCAATGATTTTAGAACTTTTTCTGGGTTTCACAATGTAGCAGCAACAGCTGTAGCATTAACTCACCATAGACTGTATTAATCTGTAAAGAAATGTTTCATTTATGTGTTTATTCATCATTTATATGTTCAAATTTGTCTGAGTTGTTCATAAAACCATTGAGTAAAATACCAGATTCAACTCAATGCCACAAATTATCCAAGAATAGATTTATGAACAATATACACAAAAATGATTTACTGTTTTTCATGAATGAGCCCCAAAAAATATTTAAATGGCTTATTTTTTTCTTGATATGTGAATATTTCTGTTTAGTTATATATAAAAAGTACATATATGTAGCTTTCTTAATTTTTGTGAAATAACAAACTAACTGAATGCTGAATGTTTGCAATGTTTTCTTTTGGACTGTTAAACGTGTAAAAGCCTATTAAAGACATAAATATATATACAAATTTTAACTATTTTTTATTTGCTGATATATACTGCTACAAAATAGTTCTTGCCTTTTTTTCACAGTTTTTTAAAAGACACATTCCCTTTGCTGCTTGCATGTGCTGTTGTGTTTTCCTTGAGAAAAGAGGATTGTGTGAGTAAGGATTAGCAGAACTGAGAATATTTTCATTCTTTACACCGGTTTTGTTTAGTATTTTTCATTTTTATGAATGGTAGAGTATTATACTTTAAGGAAGAATATGCTTTATTTTCTATTCACACTTTGTTTAGTTTACTCAGTTTACCATGTTTCGCGAGTCCATTGCTGCACATGTTCGCTTAAAAGCCTCAGTGGATTTACACATTCGGCAGAAAAAAAATTGGGACATACCTGACCTTTGATCTCTGACTGGCTGGCAAAGTATAGGTTCAATCAAATATATTCAGAATGGATGTTTATTATTTGACATGCAATTTGCAATTGAATTTGTCACACATTATCCAATATTTAGGTTTTCTACAATTAAGGAATGTAGCATTTTTTTTTGTTTGTTTGTTTAGAGGTTTACAACACAATATAAGCATTCTCAAAAAATGTATATTTGTAAGCATTATTAGGGAAATCTGACTTGCCATCTTCTTCACTATGTACAATACACAAGGTGGCAGAAATGGAAAATAACTATATATTACAGGCTCACAGAAATCTCAGCGTTCTCATCAGTGTTCTGTTTTACAAATTCAGTCAATGAGGACAGTGTAATGTTTGGATCAAGCAAAGCAACAAGAGGAATATTCACACCTATCTCTTGAAACAAGTGGTTTTGCAATGTCATGGCTAGCATCGAGTCAATTCCCAGTGCAGTGAGGGCTGTTTCATCACTAAGATCATCAGTGTCCACACAACAAATTTCAGTCAGGATCTGTCTAACACAGTCATCTACCGATGACTGAACATTTACCCTGGAGTCCTCAACAACCTTGTTTTTTAGTCCTTCCTCCACTAAAGCAGACAGGCGAAACTTCAGAGACACATTTTGAGAGAGGACATGGTTCTTCAGGTTCCTGAAATTGAATTTGCAGACCACCTGCTGGGGATAGTTATCTAACAGGCAGTACTCCAGTGCTTCATGGATCTCCGACACTTCCATAATCATCAGCCCTTTTGTTTCCAAAAACTTTTGAAAATTGTCTTTGTCCATTAGCAGGCCTAGTTTAAGGGGTCCCCAATTGATTGACTGTCCTGCAAGTCCAGTATTGCGTCGGAAGTGACAAAAAGCATCCAGAAAGGAATTAGCTGCTGCATAGTTGGCTTGTGCGGCATTTCCAATGAAAGAGGAGATTGAGGAATAGCACACAAAGTAATCGAGTGTTTGGCTATGCAGAGTGGCAAAGTGAAGATTAAGTGCACCACAGACTTTAGGTTGCAGGACCTTATGGAAAAGAGATCTATCGAGAGCTTCCAGTAATCCATCATGTAGAACAGCGGCACTGTGGAACACCCCTCTGATTGGATAAGAGGAAAAATGTTTTCCAATCACAGCAACGGCTTCCACTACCTGCTCTGACACTGATACATCACACTGAAGTGGAAGAATTCTTATACCGTATCTCCTCTGGAGACTGCTTATGTCCTCTTGTACCTTTTCAGATGGTGCACTCCTTGAAAGTGTGGCAATGCATCCTCCACCCCTGTGGGCAATAAACTTAACGGTTTCAAAACCCAAACCGGAAAGACCACCTGTAACTATGTACACACCTCTCTTTGAGAACAGCTGCTTTGCTCTTGGAAGCAAAGGGATAGCAGACACTTTGCTTGTTGAATCATCACTGGCCAGAGCTATCAAGTCTAGAGCTCTTGCACTGAAATAAGATCCAGAATGCCCTGCAGACTGAGAAGGCTTTGCTCCAGGGAGCACCATCTGAAAAGTACTGATTTGTATTGATGGGCATGCTTTGTGCAAGCGCATTCCCTTCAGCCACTTCTGTAGCCGAGCTCCATGTGCCTTAAGGTGCGATTTCTGGAATATTTCGGACATCTCAAGAGTCTGGAAGCAGGTTTTTTCACTGTCCCTCTGCATTACATCTATTGTTGAGTTCCATGTCTCACAGCTGCCACGTACTGCAATGATGTGATTTGCATTGGCAACACTGACAATCTCTTTCAAAAGCGAGCTATTGTATGGTGGAAGAATCACAAAAAGATGACACTGCTTTGAATTTTGGACTAATCCACTTATCTCACTCTTTGTAAAAACACTCCAACCTGATTTTCTTGCAATGAGTGTCAATAAGTTGACTAAAGCTGAATCATGAACAGCAGAGAAGATGCCTAGCCTTTTCTGTTGTTTGGTCTTGGGTAATGCACACTGCAGTATCTCCCAGATCAGGAAAATGTATGAAACACAGGGAGCGTCCTTTAGGAATGGAAGCCTTTTTATTTTGAAGCACACATCTTCTGGGAGGACAATTTTGGAAGTTGCTTTTACAGGGTAACAACAGATAACATGGTCACCCACTTTAAGTTTGTTGACATCCTTTCCCACAGCTGTAATTATCCCACTGAAATCAAGTGCCATGAGACCATGGTTCTGGCATGTGTGCTTGTTCCAGTACATTGTCTGACCAAACTTTAGTTCTGAAGTACTAACTGGAAAATAATCTGAGGAGTGCACGCATACCTTACTCAGCTGAACCTCAATGCTTTTCCCCTCAATAGTGTGGACTGAACTTGCTGAAGGCAAAGCTGATACGCTGGTCATCCTGTAGGGACTGGTTGTTTGCAAAGTGAAGTCCCGGGGCTGTAGGGATTTTGATTCAGCCTTCACTTCCCTAATTGTGGTGACAGGAGTGTAAGTTATCACAGCAGAGTAAACCTTCCCCTTGCTGATGAAGACTTCTGGGCACTCTTGGGTCTTATGTGAGTTAAGCACATTGGCCAGTGCTTCCACATCTTCTCTTGACACTGTGGAAAGGTCAATGAGCTGGAAAGAGATGCCTGACAACTCAGCAGCACATGCCCTTGTCATGCCAGATAACACAAATCCAGGATTTATACTTTCAACTGTCCCTTCCGCTGACCTACATGTAATGACACGGATGGAACATGCATGACTACGCCTTTTTAAAGACAAAACAACCTGACGGTAAAGTTCACAGCTGTCTACCAAGGACTCTAGAATGGCTTCAGACTGGAGGTGACTAATATTCTGAATGCCCCAGATGAACAGAATCGTATTCAGTTCCATGTCTGCTGAACTGCAAGACTTCAACAGTAATTCTGGGAGCTGTAAGGCTAAGTCTTTTGTTAAATCGGGTGGAGGAACAAGTACAGATTTTGGGTGCAAATACGGTTTTAAACCTTTTGCGATACCCAAGGTGTCTTCAAAGACCAAAGCCTTGATTCTACTAGGGAAATTGCTCTCAGCAAGAATGCCTACCTTATGGTTATGAAAGAAACATGATTCCCTTATCTGTGCATGTCTTCCCAGAAAATTAATTCTGACATCCTTGAGCTCAATCAACACATGACCATCTTTGTCAGTGAAACAACCACAAACCTCAAAGTACTCTGGCATTTCTTTGGTCAATCTCATATACATGAACATCTCTTTACAGGGAGGTGCTGCTATAACCATACTCCCAATGGCAGAGGGAAATCCAGGCCTGACGGTGCTAGAGACTAATGCTAAAACTGAAGACATTTGCAAGAAATAATCTAGGACCACAGGATGCAAGCAATACTCATACAGATGGTTGAGTACTTCCTCTGGAATCCTGAGACTGGTCACTGCTTCCTTGAATTCTTGTCCATAATGAATGCCACCCAGTTGTTTGAAGTTGGGCCCATACTCAAATCCTATATCTTTAAGAGTGTTGTACACATCCTTTGTTTCAATGACTGATGGACATCTATTTAAAACAGCGTTGAGGTGAATGGTTTGCTGTTCGATCATAGCTGGACCGCCTTCATGGCTGATGGTGCCTGATGCATGCACAGTTATAGAGGACTGAACCTGAAATGTGGTTGTATCCTTGGATGTCTCAATTGTGATTTTAAGAGAAGGGCAGTTCTTAGTTAGAACAAGCAAACTCTGAAAGTTGATTGTGAGCTGAAATGAGTTCAGAGGTTTTTTTGGAATAGCAGTTTCCATTATGGATGCAAAAGCCAACTCAACATACAATGCCCCTGGAGCAATGGAGATGCCATTGTTCTTGTGTTCCCAAAGGTATGAGGTTGTAGCTGCTGACAGATTGCACTTGATCACTTTTCCATCACGTTTACTTGGACTTATCAGTGGATGCGGACTGCGAGAGACTGTGTCATTTCCCCGTCTTACGTCCTCAAAGTATACCTCATTCTTTTGACATTCAAACTGATACCTTGGGAAAGTAACAAGCTCTGTTTCAAACCCTTTGTAGAACTCGTCCCACTTCACATTGACCCCTAGTTCAAACAGTTTTGATACAGCTGCGAACATTGTCTCGTGGTCTTTATCTGGATGCACTGAAGGAAGCACTGTGGTGTCATTTCCCAGGATCTCTATGATGTTCCTCTGCAGAGCCCGTCTTGGACCAATTTCCACAAAGACTGTGTTCCTTGTGTGTTTGGAAACTGATTTAATTGCTTGTTCAAATGCAACAGGTTTTCGAATGTTTCTTGCCCAGTATTCACCTGTGACAAAGTCACCTTGATGACACATCTCTCCTGTTACTGTAGAGAAAAGTTCACACTCCTTTTCATTCAGAGTTAAATGTCCAATGCTGTCTTTGATTTGGCCCAGTACAGGATCCATCATATGACTATGGTAGGCAGCAGGAACATCCAAGACATGAAGGAACAGGTTTTTACCCTTGAACGAAGACTGAAGCTTCTGGTGCATATTATCAACTGCTTCTTTATTACCTGACAGCACACATGACATAGGACTGTTCACAGCAGCTAGGCAAATCTTTCCTGTGTATGTAGGGAGAATTTCCACAACATCTGGAACAGGAACGTTACCAACGACCAGCATCCTCCCACCCATCACTTTGGTCTGCAGCACACTGCGATGGTAGACAACCTTTACTGCATCCTCAAGAGATAGCAGGCCAGAGCAATGAGCAGCTGCAACCTCTCCCACAGAGTGTCCAAGAACAATATCCGGTCTTATGCCCCAGTTTTTAAAAAGGTGAACAATTGCAACCTGGATTGCAAAGAGAAGTGGCTGAACAACGTTTGGTTTAGTGATATCCTCATTGTCATAGCAATTTGCAATCTTTTGCAAAATACTGGTGCGTCTAAACTTTTGGAAGTAGTTTTCAACCTCTTTGACCTTGTCTCTAAATGCAGGTTCTTCTCTCAGTAGCTGCTTACACATTCCCCTATAAGTAACGCCATTCCCACAAAACACAAAAACTAACTTTAGGTCCTGCTTTGTTGGAGCTAATTTCTTGTTCATGCTAGCTTTCAGTAGTGATTTAAATTCTGACACAGATGATGCAGCGAAGACTTTCCGAAATTTGTGTGTTATGTGGCTTCTTCTGCAGGCGGCTGTATAAGCAAGAGCTTGTAGATCAACTGTCTCATCTACTGAAATCCTCTGATACGTGTCAGCTATGCACAACTGAAAAGACTGATCCGAGGCTGCAGACAGTGGAAGCAGTTTTAGAGGTTCAAGAGTGTGGCTGTCGGCGACTGTTGCTTGAACATACTCACTGATGATGGCATGGGCATTGGTGCCACCAAACCCAAAGCTGTTTAATCCAGCCATCCTTATCCTGGATCCGGAGTAAAGCCATTTCTCAGCTCTGGTGGGGATTTTAAGATTGAGCGCTTTAGCATCTATGCTTGAATTTTCAGCTGAGTAGAACACAGAGGGGACAATGGTTTCATGTTTCATCATTAACAGAATCTTTATGAGTCCTGCCACCCCAGCTGCAGATTCTGTATGTCCGATGTTACTCTTAACAGAGCCAATAAACAGAGGCCCTGAGCGTGTAGGTCTTGCTTTGGCAATGATTTTTGAGATACTTCCTGCTTCAACCGGATCTCCTGCTGGTGTTCCAGTCCCATGAGCTTCTACATACTGGACATTTGCTAGATAATTCTCAGAGGAGTAGATCGTGCGCAGTAGAGCCTCCTGCTGGGTCATGGAAGGTTTGGTGATCGGTGTGACGGTGTGTCCATCTTGGTTTACCGCAGTCTTGTTCACAATTCCCCAAATGTGATCAAAGTCCTCAAGAGCCTAAAAAGAGGCATTATTTAAACCATAAATTAAATATTTACATTATGAACAATTTTAAAAAGCAAAATATCTACCTTTTTCAAAGGCTTTAGAAGGATTATACCACATCCCTCCCCTCTACCATAACCATCTGCTGTATAGCAGAATGGCTTGCTTGTGCCCTCAGGTGAAATCATCTTTGCCTTGCTGAGGGCCACAAAGACTCGAGGTTCAAGGATGCAGCTGACCCCTCCACACAGAGCCATTTCACAGTCCCCTAAGAATGAGGTAAAACTAGGATAGTTAATGTGAATATCAAGCAATGAACAGACATCAGAGTTAAAATCGTTTCATTACCTTGTCTGATGGCCTGACACGCAGAATGAAGGGCGACAAGAGATGAAGAGCATGCACTGTCAATGGAAAATGAAGGTCCAGTCAGGTTGAAGACAAAAGAAATTCTGTTGGCAGCTACACTCATAGCTGTTCCGGTGCCATTATAGTGGGTTATTGTGCTGGGACAGTTGTTCAAAAGTGTCTCATAGTCCCTGTTCATAAGACCTGAAATCAAATACAACACTGTATCAGTATCACAAAGTTAAAAAACAAACAAAAACTAAACTTGTATTAAATTAATCTATTGTTTGTACCTATATAAACCCCTGTTCTGGTCCCGCTCACTTTTTCCAAGGGTATCCCAGCATCCTCTAGAGCTCGGTATGCACACTGCAGCAACAGTTTCTGCTGAGGGTCCATGAAATCAGCTTCAGCCTCACTGATGCCAAAGAACTTGTGATCAAACTCATTGAACCTGCAAAAAAGAAACTCCATTAACTTCATCATTTCACCTATAAACCTTAAATGCATCATCCTGAACTGATTATTCCTACCCTTCAATGAGAGCAGCTTTGGTCGTCTGAGTTTTTCCTGGTTTGCTCTCTTCAGGATGAAACCACTCTGAAGTGTCAAATCTTTCCTCTGGAATCTGGTCCACACAGTTCCTTCCCTCTACAAGAACTTTCCAGAAACTGTCAACACCCTCACCTGTGAAGGTAGCAGATATTCATGCAAATGCACAAAGCATCATCACAAAATAAGAGTACAAAACACATAAAGTACATTTACCTCCTGGAAAGTTGCATCCGATTCCAATGATAGCAATATCCTCATCCATTTTAGTTTTAGTTAGTACTTTTTAAAAATTTCATTATGTCTCTTTTAAAAACAAAGCACAAGCATCTCTCAGCTCTGATGGTCTCCTTATGGTTGTGGCCAGTATTCATCAGCTCCCAGTAACATCAAGGCATTTTTATAAAGCCTTTCACAACTGGAAACCAATGGGAAAGCACATTTCTTTCAACAAAGGGTCTTTTAAATATCAAATCCTGCCTCTTGTAACCAGTAATTGTGGTGGTCTGAAACAAAACTCTGTAATTACAGACTTGGGTAAATATGCAAACACTGATTGCAGTTTCCCTCGCTGGACACAACAAAGCTATTGTCTTAAACCTATTGGGGTGATTCTCTAATTCATGATTGGCTTTAATTGGCTTCCATTTAGAAACATGTAACAAATGATGAGAAAAAAGGACCTGAATGTGTGTAGACCACCAATTTGAAATAAGATAACCAACCATCTTAGCACACCTAACCTGATACCTGCAATTTTCAGACTAAATGGTTTACTGCTGGTCTTTTATTCTGGGCCTCTGAAGAAGATCCATGAAATTAAACCCAATTTCAATCTCTAACAAAATCCCAGTGTAACATTCTTACTTTCAGGAAACGACAAGGAAATAGGCTTTTTTTGTACTTTATTTATTGTCTTGCCATGTTCATTTCTGAAATAAACAGTAATAAACATGTAATTAACTTCAAAAGAAAGCACAGTAAGAATTTTCCAAACACATATAAACAGTGCAGTCACCTGAGCCATACACACACATGCAGACAATCAAAATGAGGCAGAGGATGGGGCAAGAGGCTTTTAGCTACCCCTGGAAGAGAATATTCAAATAAATAACTTAATGAATAAAATCAGGGTAAGGTCCATTGGAAGCATTATGCAAAAATCTACAGTACTCTGAGTCAATTGTTCAGATACGCATTTACAGATATATTTATTGTGTATCTGTAGATGTTAAAATAATACTGACATTCTAAAGTCACATTCATAATTGGTTTATGGTTTAGGGCTGCATGGAAAAAGTTAAAAATATGTACTACTATGGTTACTGATAATGGGACAACCAGTTTGCTATTTGCTTTAAGTAAAATGCACCATTTTTGAGCGCCTTGTTTTTATGAATTTCATAAAATTACTTATAAACAAGTGCTTTAGTCTGGTGATTGGGTAACAAATAATAGGATGAATAAAACATAATGAACATCCTCCTCTTACTGTTATAGCTTCTTAAAACAAAGCAAGGAAATTGCATTAATCCATTTGTAGCTATTACCTATTGGTTCAATGATCAGGCATATGTACTTTTGGCATCAATTTACCTTCTCAAATTAATAAAAAATATATCTGAATTTCTGTCAGCTTAGTGTTTGAAAGTCAACGTGTTACCTGAAAAATGAAAAATATTGAGAGAGCAGGCTTGAAAGTCATCTAAAAGCCTTTCTTGTTACAAACATTTATATTTACAAGTAAAGTAAGATTGTGCCTTGAAATGTCTCTGTTGATCCAAGAAGTCATCATCTGGGATCCAGTGACTTTCCCTCCAGGATCATCTGGATTTCCTTTGCATCTAGAGTCTCGTAAGTTAGCAGGGCATCGGCCAGCAGCATGTGTTCTTTGCTGTAGGTCTTCAGTAGCTTCTTTGCCCTTTCATACGAGTTCTGCATAAAACAATTAAAAGATGAAGTTACACAATCATCTGTTAATTATCATTTACAAACAAAAACTAAGCACCTACCTGCAACAGCACCCTGATTTCCTGTTCTACAGCAGCCTGGGTCTCTGGGCTGTGGTTCGTCAAGTCACTGTAGGTCATGACCCCCAGCTGCTCAAAGCACAGAGAGGTGAGTGAACTGCAGTTACAGGCACAATAGTAATTCACAAAGACTTTACACAAGTTTCTGATTATGACAGGATCCTGACGTTAGAGATGGGTGGTTGTGAGAGTAGTTTAGACCCTGAATGTGCGCTGCACATTTTTGGAAGTGGAGCATGTACTGAGCGCAGAGGAAGGGATTAGGATGATTTAAGTTTGGAATGTGAGCGCTTACACATCCTTAATGGCTTTGAACACGTGGAAGGACTTAAATGGCTTCTCCAAAAAGCTAATTTCTTAATTTGTTTTTTGAATGTATTAAATATTTAGACTTAAAATATGATCTAAGTTGAATCCCTTTACTTCCCTTTAATACCTATAATGTTAACTTGAAGTACCACCTGAATTTTTATGTTAATATGTCAGTAATTTACCAACACATTTGCATTTTCATGGTTCTTTTATGTCCAATAAATCACACATGACATGCAGGTAAACAAATTATTTAATTAGCGAGCGTTTTTGTTTTGTTTTTTTATTAAAAAAAAAGAAAAAAAAAGGGTGGAACACTTTATTTCGATAGTCCACTTTAGATATTCTGCTAACAGTCAGTATCTTCGCAACTACATGTCAACTAGCAGTCATTAGAGTATTAGTAAACCTAACAGTCTATTCTGAGAGTTAGTAGATATGTAGTTGCAAATTAATGATAATTAGTTGACATATAGTTAGTAGAATGTCAAAAGTAACTGTAACCAAAAAAGTTACATTTTATTTTTTAAGGTCACATAATTAATTTTTACCTTGTCACTCATTCCAAAGCGCGTCACCATCATCTGAGCTATTTTAGTGGCTCCATCAAAGTCACTGGATGCACCTGTAGTAGGAACATACAGGACATCAGGATGTTGATATTTCCAAGAATTCAAAGTAGAAGCGATCAGTTAGGGACAGCTCTCACCAGTAGTGATGTGATCATTACCAAACACCAGTTCTTCAGCAACCCTGCCACCCATGCTGACATCCATCTGAGCCAAAAGCTGGGCCCGTGTCTCACTCCAGCGATCATTCTCTGGCAGCAAGGATACCTGAGAGAGACCAGAGGGACAGAGAAAGCGGCACAATGTATAACCCTGGAGAGCAAAAGCTTTAATTCATGCAATCTGGGGACTTTCTGCAAACTACTGTCAAATGTATTTATTTTTTTATCTGAAGAGTTTTTATTGTGAAATAAACTTCATGGTCAGATCTCAAGCCAATTGAGCTAAGAGTTCAAAAGTAGTTTTTCTATACGTGAAAATGTCATTCAAAATCTGTTAAAACTCAAAAAGAATATTTTTTTTTCCTGTTCAGAAGCCCATAAGTCAGGGTGATTTCAATTTGTCTAAATTCTCAGTTAGGTAACCATAATCCATCCAGCAGCAAAGTTTTTTTTTTTTTTTTTAATCTTCAAATGAAATAATAAGTCAATACTTATGACTAGGAAAGCATTAATATAACAAATCCATCTGAAATGCATAATAATAATTATGCAATAGTTATTACTAATATCAAAATTCTATAGTATTTAGTTTAAATACATTTAAAATAAAACCTAAAAATAATAGAAAAATCTATTTTATATTCTTGTACTTTCAATATTCTATTGAAATAACTTCCAAATATAAACTATTGATAATTATTAGATATTTAATAAAGATAACATTTAAATGCTAATAAATTATTTAATGATTTACTTTAAGTGACCACTATATAATGACAAATGCTATCTGAACATACAACTTGAAATAAGAAATGATCATGCCAACAAAACATTCAACTTTAACCTGTACCAAAAAATTTAAAACTATTAAAACTAATATCGGTGAATCAGCTACACTGTAGCAATATTTCACGCATCCAGATTTGGACATTTTTATTATTCAATCTGGGAAATACTGGAACATTAAGACCAGCTACTCACGTGACCAAGTGAAGGACCACGTGGCATGATGGTAGCTTTGTTGATGGGCATTGCTTCTTTGGTGTAATAAGCCACTATAGCATGTCCAGACTCATGATAGGCTGTGATCATTTTATTTCTCTTGTCAATCTCCACACTCCGGCGCTCTGGGCCTGGACAGAGAAGAGAATGTCAAGAAAGAATCTCTTGATCAAAGCATTAATCCCCGTCACATGCTGCAGAAACTAAGCTCTACGTCCCTACTGTCCTCACCCATCAGGATTTTATCCTTCGCAAACTCCAGCTCTTTCATGGTCACCAGGTCTTTCTCATCGGCTGCTGCTTTCAGCGCTGCCTGGTTCACCAGGTTCTCCAGATCGGCTCCAGAGAAACCCACTGTTCCCCTAGCAATGATCTCAGCATCAACAGCTACAAAACACACAAAAACAGATCATTTTACTCGACTGTATTAACAAGAACCCTTTAAAACGTATTTGTTTTCTTCTTAATAATTCTTACCAGAATCCACCTTAATCTTTTTCAAATACCACTCCAGGATTTCTGTGCGTCCCTTCACATCTGGTCTTGGGACTGTGACCTGCATGTCAAACCGGCCTGGTCTGACCAAAGCACTGAAATACAAGATGTTTATAGACTTAGAGATTTAGATTTTTTACAAATATTGTATAACAGACAGCAAAGCGTTAACTATTTTAATTTTTGAGTGAACTATCCCTTTAACAGATGGCTGTAAAAACCTACTTGTCCAAAGCTTCAGCAAAGTTCGTAGCTCCAATCACAATGACTCCTTCATTGGGTTTAAACCTAAAATCATCAAAATACTAAAATCAGACCTGCGCAATTTCTTTCAAAAAGTAGAAATGATATGTAAAAAATAGTGACTGACTTACCCGTCCATCTCAGCGAGCAGCTGGTTGATGGTTTGTCGTGAGTATGGGTGCATAGGAGACTCTATTCTCTTCCCTCCCACACTGTCCAGTTCGTCAATGAATATTACACACGGTGCACTAGCTTTGGCTTCCTCTGTTAGGAAAAAAACAGTAATGGAGAAATTTTATTAACAGCTGAAGCATTATGGGTAATACAAGGCTCTGTTTTTCTTTAAAAGACTTACTGAAAAGGTTTCTGATGCGACTCGCACCGACTCCCACAAACATTTCGTCAAACTCTGAGCCGGAGGCGTAGTAAAAGGGCACGTCAGCTTCACCTGCTACAGCCCTGGCCAGCAGGGTTTTTCCTGTTCCTGGAGGCCCCACAAGCAAGATACCTAAAATACACATCTAGTTTAGACATTTTATACAAACAAAAAACCTCTTTCCATAATTAAATTAAGCAAACAGTTTCACCTTTGGGAAGTTTACCACCGAGCACTGTGAATTTCTGGGGGTTTCGCAAAAATTCAACAACATCCTGAAGTTCATTTTTGGCCTCCTCTACACCTTTCACATGTTCAAAAGTGACATTCTTCATCTCAATGGGGTCCACGGCTGAATCCAGACCAGAGGTGGTGCGGAAACGAACTACATAGATAAATAGATAAAATGAGGAATTGAATATATTGCATTCTAATCATCTACTCAGAACTAAAAAGTAAGAAACTACAAACAATTTTACACCACAGTAATACAACATGTCACAAATTATGTTACTACATTATTAAAAAGCTGCCAAAGAAAAACAGCTTCAGTCAAATGCATAGTATAAGTCAATATATTTCAGACAAACAAATATGAGGAAACAATAAAATGGGAAACAAACCAGTGTCTGAAAACGACCCTTTACCCGAGAAGAGAGGACTTCTGGACACACCATACAGACCCACCAGTAAGAGGACAAAAATAATCAGACGTGTCCTCTTTACAGAATCTGTTAGAAACAGCAGTAATAAGAACAAAATTCCTGCAGCAAATATGCAAGTTAGATAAGATGCTTTAAAAAGGCCTAAAATCGTTACCTTGAGTCCTCTGCGTCAAAGCCTGAGCTTTCATGAATCCCTCTGTGAAGCCTGTCTTGAAAGCATCCTGGTGAGATTCTGGCAAGTTATTCTGTTTCAGTAACTGTTCAAGATTCCCCGTGTCTCGCTTTTCCTTCATAAGGAGGCCCTGAAGAGGAAGAGAAAAGAATTCAGAAAATACAAATAAAAGGCAAAGAAAAAAGAAAACGGGTTCAGATATTACTGTTGAATTTCTGAGACCAGACCTGCCTTAACTGTTATTTCATAAGAGTCATGCAGCTTACAAACCTTCATAAAGGTTGGCGTATAGTTCTCTGCATCTACTGGACCTTCAAAACCAGACTGCAGACGTCTAGACTTGGACCTCATTGTTTTGAAACCTCTGTTTTGGACCCATACTAAGCATAAACACAAAAAGACACATAAAAATTAAACCCACAACTTAATTTATAGCTTAGCATGTAACTGAGTAAAAGCCCCAGTCACAACAAAAAGGATAACCATGACAATAACTATATTATATGAATTATTAAAACTTCATAGGTAATTGTTAAAGTTGATTTGTGAATGTGAATGGCTCTTTAACGTTTGGTCACTTGTAGGTAATAATTACATTGAAGATGATGCAGATCTACGCAGGCCACCTGGAGAGGGCTGTAACTTTGCCTGCGAAACACTGGAGAGCCAAAGAGTCCCACGTGTTTGTGAGAGAACCCTATATTAACAAAAAGACATACAATTGAATTTATAGCAATCACTTTGATGAGAATAAAATGGGCCACAAGTGTCCAAATGACATGAAAAAAGCCTGAAAAGCTGTTGGGAATCTTGTTTGTGCATAAAACGGAATATTTCAACATCCTAATAAATATGTTACATATTTAACTACTTGTGATTTAGCTTGCACAAAGCAGGTCTGAAATGGTACAGTGTCATTTCATGTGAAGCTGGTCCAGCCTATATCTAATTTCTCAACAGCGCAATGTTGATAAAGGAAGACTGCGTCTTATTTTATTGCATAAACAAGTTCTGTAAGGAAATAAACCTGATTATTGAGCAAACAACATTTGACAGAGACAAATATCCTTCAAAACACGACATCACCTCGTGTTGTGGGTAACCTCACCATATCTGTTTTGGAAGAAGGAGGGGGCAGAAATGTGAGATGTTCTCCAGGCTGTTGAGTTTTGAGCAGCGCTGGAGATGGATTTCTCCTCTGGATCTATCGAAGGCAGCTGGCGCTCCAGAACATCACGTACACGACTGAACCTCAGCTCTGACAGACCCAGGTCTTTTAAGTTTACCTTGGGCTGTGAAAACAGACCAGTTAGTATTTTTAGTACTGCGTTTTTAGTAATTGCATTAGCAATTTTCATTTTCATTTTAGTTTTTATAATTGTTTTTTTTTTTTTCTTCATATGTAACATCAGGTTAAACTAAATAAAAATGTTAAATGTTGCACTGGCAACTAGCTCCAATAAAGTACATCTGTTTTTAGTTCATATATATTTTACTTGAAGTAATAAAACTGGTTTGCTTTTAGTTAACCATGATAACCCTAGTGTAAACAAGAACTCTAACATGCACGTGATATAAAGCAGTGCGTGCTGTTGTCGTGACTGTCATACCTCACTGAGAAGTGGGTCATGTTCAGGTGAAAGGTCTCTCTGTAGACTCTGCACTGATGTGGTTACGGCCGAGTTGGCTGAACTCTTCAGATACTGGACCACATTGATCAAATGTGTCAAAGGCACTGTTCCCTAAAAAAAAAAAAAAAAAAAGAAGAAGAACATTTTGGTCACATGCATAACCTAGTGCGGAAAATACAGATTAGAAAATAAAAGAATAAAATGGAAATAGATTATTGCCAGTCCTTAAATTATCATATCGGCAAAGTGACTGATAAGCTCTTTATATATGACTGTTAATAGAGTATGTTGGTCTGTAGGTCAGTTGTGTCACTCCTGAAACTTCCCTCCAGGCACGTATACACTCAGTCTCTGTATTAAACAGCTGTTGGTGTATAAGGTACTTTTACATAAAGCCATCAGAAAACACTAAAATTAACTAAAAATACTTTAATACAATATATGCACGTAGAATAACTGTATAGTATATGTTCAATGAACAGTGAAGAATCTCAACAGATGGAAATGAATAGTCAATCAGATGATGTAATCTGTTTGAAGAGTGACAACATGTCTTTACAGCGTCAAAATGAGTCAGAAATATGATGCTGTTAAACGATATTACTGCTTTAAATATCTATTTAAATCAGAATACATTTACAAAAGCAATGTTTGTTATTAAGAGTCGCATTGACACTGTTCAGATTCTCTTCCTCGTTCATTATTACTCGCTAAAGCCACTCATTTATTTACCAAAAAAACTATTAAATGTCCTCATACCTGCGACTGAAAGGTTGTAGGAAGAGAAAACATATTTTTCTTAGATTTTCGTTGAGAGGATTTCTCGTGCTCCTGTCAGATCCGCTGCTCTCCTGTTCTTGGGTTAAGAGTACAGGTGTTGTTAAAGTCACCGGTGACTCCACCCTTCCCTTTGTGAAGCCGAGAGACAACGTTGTTAAACTCAACGAATTAATCGCTCTAACATACCTCTTCACTTCTTCGGCGGTGGTCTAAATTAGCAGTCGTTGCCTTCAGTGCCACCCGCTGGACAATAACGGTAAGGCGCAAAAAATATTTAGCTTTTAGCCATTTTTAGCACTATAGCAGAATCATAAAATAAACAAGTAAATAAAATTACAAACGTATCACAAAGGATGATATTATAACGGGAATATTGTGCCTGTATTATTACAGTAAAGCAAGCGTGTTTTCTCTTTAGCGTCCTCTAGTGTCCGGGAAGCATGTGGCCATTCAGAACACAGTGGCCAGGTCTTTGCCTGTAAAAGCTAGATTATTATCTTTGTTATTTATGTAATAGTCCACCTCTTTGGGAGGCATAAATATTGTGATTATAAGATACAATAACATTATAACCAAAAAGGCGTGTTTGAATCGCCTGAAAGCGTTTATTTATGAGCTAAGCGATTGGTTAGCTTTACTTCCGGGTTGTTTAAAGACCCCCCACACACCCCCCCCACACACACAAAATAAACCACCTGGTTAAATAATATTATGCTGTGAGAGGCATATTTTACTTTTTCCCTCCCCCCCTGTGCCCCATGCGCCCAATTGCCAGTAAAGCAGTCAAAAATAAATATAATAAAATGACTAGATAACAAGAACTCACAATAACACAATTTATTACTGACGGACTGGTTTACATAACAGGCTTTTACTTATATTTATTTTTTTATTTAACACATTTTATTGTATTATTTGTTATATGTTATTAAAAACAAGTGGGATGATGTGAATTTATAATCTAAAAAAAATCGCTTTGGATTTTTCAAAACAGCAATTTGGTTCTTTTAACGGGATAGATATTTTTTTTATTTTTTTTTTAAAGATAACCTTGCTTTCTTATATACAAATATGTGCTCCTAAATTAAATGCAGCTGGAAATGCACTTAAAGCCTTTTGTCATCGTGCAATAAAGCACTTCCGCTGTGTCCCACGTTACAGGCTCGTTGGAAGTTGCAACAGGCAGATTAAAAGCAGCCGCTCCGTGCTTTCGACGCCGTTTTATAAAATAACGATTAGGTATTCTAAGCATCCGCTAGCGGCACTGATCGCCGACGTCTTTCATCTGTTAAAGTAATCGCATTAATATCGCATGTCCAATATACAGAACCTCCAGACCTTTGGTAAGTTGCACGCATCGTGCACGAGTTTGCAAACGGAAATCATCTCGAGCATTGTCTGTGTAATCAGTTCTGCGCGCTCATAAATGTATATATTGTTTAAATACGGTAAATGCAATAAGTAACTAGCAAACTGTAGAAGCCATAGATGCGTTTATATACAACCTATTACGTCATTTATACTCCTTTTGGCTAAAATGACTTAATTGTAAGATCACTGCTAAGAATTCTCTTCCAGTAATAAGTGTTTGTGACCAGGTTCTGTCTAAGAAGCCGCTTAAAATCCCATATTGATAGGAAATAAACGTGTATGTGTATATTGGTGATATAAGCCA
>JAUCMR010000059.1:1066400-1082469 GCA_032357425.1 Enteromius argenteus | reverse complement strand
AAAAAACATTAAAATAAATGGTACAAAAAAAAATAAAACTCCAGTAACTATTGTAAGGTTTCTGTAATTTCTGTTCAAGTGCACACATTTAACTAAAAATAAGAGATTAAAACCATCAGCAGCAGCTGTGTTATAACAGATAGTCTACTATTTCTGTCAAGTAAATAGTAATAGAGAATAAAGTGGAAATGGTAGTTAAAGATCGTGAGGAAGAAAAAAAAATTAGAATGGAAGTTATCTTTCTTGTTGATTAGGCTGAGAAATACGTCGATTTTGGGCTAAGTTTTGGGTGCGCAATATATGATGAATTCTTATCCTGTTAAATAAGTGCACAAGTGATCTCTTGCTACACAGTTTTAGTAGTTGTAACCTAATATACGGAAATGTAATAAAAATATAACATATTATTGCTAATTAAATATATTTAAATAGATTTCTATCACAGAAGAACTTCACTGGTGCATCAGTAGTCCTAAGTTCTCATTTCCCATTTCTCATTAGAATTACTGTTACATGCAACCGCATACAAGCCAAAACAAAATATGCCTTTGATGTAAAATATGAACTTGTGCCATGCTTGAAAACAAAGACTTGATTTCCCCCTGTGATTTGCATGAAGAAATGATCTGCTCAGTGCCGCTGATCCACACTGTTAAGTGATTTTAATTTCACTCTTGTACCTAGCCAATGCTATAGTCCAGGGACTAGTGGGAGCGGATGGGGGAAGTGTGTGTGTGAGGATGTATCGTGCCAGAAATGTTGATGTGACTGTGATTTATGTCGGACTCATGCCAAGTATGTCCATCAGGGTGAACCTTCTCCAAGCAACCTCACCCAGTGTGTGTCTGTGACTCCGTCGCAAAGCAAACCTGATCTGGTAAAAAAGGTGGATGTGGTGTATCTGGCACGAGTGAAATCTCTGGCATGGGTTAAATGGGTCGTACCCTCTCTTTTGGCCCTGTGGAGGCACACATTGGACCAGTGCTGTCCTTTACAATCTCCTGCAGTCCCTTGCGCTTGTTGCCCAGTCCAGATTAGGTTCTTCTGGCACGACTCATGCTGGGCTTCTTCCTAAACCGTCTGGCATCTGTTCGTGAAGCAACCCTGAATGTGGCGATGTTAGTGCCATATTTGGCTTCTCATGAGACCAGAATGCGTTTTTTGTCCAGATCTAAACAAAATAAAAAGATACATTTTGTGATGCATTCAATAAAAACAGCATCTGAAAAGACTAAATGTATGTATTAATACACACTTTTCCTGAAAAAATAAGCATTAGTGGCCCAAATTAGCTTGAAGCATCTTCATATAAGCCTTCATCTGCTCTCTACTAGTTGTTGTTACCGGAACGTTGCTGGAATGTTATGGAAATGTTATGCATCAGTGTGGCCCCAGCTGCTTTTTTGCATGTCATTTCATCATTTGCCATCAGCGGCCTCTCCAGGCTTGTCTGATCATCTGCCCTGACGCAATGAGAGGCACTACAACAAATATTGTTTTGGAAATCGGCCTGTTTTGTCTTTTATTGTGGCTCATCTTCCACTTCTACCCAGACAAAAAGCATCTCAGAAGTTAAAATTCATGTCTGAAAGTATTATATTTGAGTTTTTAGCAGCAAATAAGAGTCTAACTGTGTATTAGATATGTTAATGATCCACGGCAGTAAGAAAGAAATGACAGAAACGACTAAAAACTGTTGTTTTTTTTTAGAAGAGAGATGTTCTTTTACTCTGCAAATCATAAACAGACTGTGCGCTCATTAAAACATGCATGGGTATCTGCGAAGACACTCGCAAACACGCACAATTTTATACAGATTTGTTCCATTTAGCACAACTTGTATATTGTTCCTCGAGTGCCAAAACCCATCTGGCTGTAGTCATTTTTTTTTTTGATGTAACCCCAGTTGCAAGGATCCTCACGCTGGAGCCGTTTTGGACAGCCTGCTGGACAGATCACCCTCAGGAACGGGCCTAAATGTCCTTGGTTTCAGCAGGCAGCTGTCCCCACTTAGGCCTTAATTTAATCTCCACTCTCCGACCCTCGGAGGCTCCTGTGAATGTTTTGGAAAACAGAATCTGGCAACCCGGACACTAGCTCTCTGAAGCGAGCCACCAGGGCTGATGTTTATGATGAAGATATCTGGTAAGTTTGTTCGCTTACATTGGATATTCTTCGGAGCTTCGCACTAATGCTATGATATGTTTATCTTCAGTTTGTAATAGGCTATCTACATTTTCCATAAATGCTGATAAAACGATTACGTAACAACGGCATTGTCGTCGTTCTGCGTTTGTTCTTGCCTCTTCTGAAATGTTGGCCTGCTCTTATTTTCAGGAAATCTGAAGGCCCCATCTGGTCAGCCTGGTGGGGTTTGGATTAGTCATGGTCTGGACCCTGTGACCAACCGACAGCCTCGCGAGGGTCTGCGCAACCCACCCACAGACAGCCTGTAACGAGCTCCATCCAAAACGAGCACAAGCACACAAAGTCACAGTCAAAAGCACTATCGCCATTCTGCCAAGACCTGAGACAGTGGGACTTAAACCCACACGAGACGGACGGAGTTCACACATATAAAATCTGTAAGTAGTTGTTAATAATATGGCATTTTCATCCAAGAATATTCAAAATTCCCTCTAAAGATTAAAAAAAAATAACAACCATGAATTTTAGCGAGAAATTCAGAAAAACAGTCTCTTCGAAAAGCTGCCCTCATAGACATGTACAAAGGTAGGTTTACATAACAACTAATTTACTAGCTTTACTAGCTTATCCGTTTTGATTTTAAAGGTGGCAAAGATGTGTCTTTAGCAGATTATGAAAAACAACTGGCTAAAAAATGACTGAAAACAAATGACTATTAATTCCCTACTTTTATTGACTCCTTCAGACACAGTTTTATTAGATTTTAATTGAATTTGTATTAAATTTATTCATACAAAAAATTCTTATTTACAAATTAATGCAAATAAAATATTTATTTTATTTTAAAATAACACTAATATTTGAAAATTATTTGAAAATTCATTTAATTTACATAGCTTTTTTATTTTGCAAAAACAGAGTTCACTTACACATTGAGATAAAATATTGATGTTATTTAATTAAAATAACACTAGTATTTAAATATTATTGTAATGTTAATTGCATTTAATTTGCATTAATTCTGTATTGATTCCATCAGACAAAATAGTTTTTAAATAAAATGTAATTATATTAGATTTATTCTTTATTTACAAAAACAAATGTTCACATACAAATTAATTTCAATAAAATATTTAATTTAATTAATTAAAATAACAATAATATTAAAATATTTGTTTTAATATTACTCTTGTTAAATTTGCTTCAAATGAATTTATAAAATTCAAAAATGACATATGCTAATTGTTTTAAATATATATATTTTTTTTATCTTACGACAATTCTAGTGAGAAATATTTACAAATAAAGAGTTTGTTTGCAAAACCCTTAAATATTATTTTTTTTTGTTATTATGTTTTATTGTATTAGTTAGCTGTATTTTCTAACCAAATCAAAATAACCCAACTGCAGTTTGATTGAGATTAACTGGAATGCACAATGAAAAAACATGATTTTTGAAAACTGTTAAAAACTGAGTTATCTGTTTTTGCAAATGAGCTCTTCACATTATTTAAATACATTGCATTATATTTCTAATGAGAAACAGGCATTGCATTCACTAAATATTTCTGTGGTTGTCTCTAAAGCTCATTTGAATTTGTTTTAAAGCATTAGAAATTTTCTAAGTGCTACAACACTGTCTGGACTTGGTTTCAGACACAACTAACGTAAACTCTCTTTGAACAATTCTTCTCAATATTCTTTGTTCTCAAGCTTTCTACCAACAATAACACTCTACATTCGTATCTTGTTGCCAGATCTTGGTGTGGAAGCCGGAGTAATTGTAACAGATGTTGAATGATTAAATTAGCAGTTGCAGGCTGCTCAAATATTCATGTCGCGTTGAGAACATGTACCATTACGGAGAAAACCCATCGAATGCTACTTGATTATTCTACCCTTTTGTTTCCTTCACATAAGGCACAAATCTCCAGAAGATATTCTAGGTGAAGATGTCTGACTGTTTTGTGCCAGGGCACTCGTGTAGGAGAAAGAGATGTGTTAAAGCGCTAATACAGCCATTTAAAACCCTTTTCAGCGCTGTACCGCTGTGATAACAGCATTTTATTCAGCTCTGAGGTTCATGAAAGTTTAAGAAACAGACTCTAAGTGATGTCATGGGAAGCATCACACTATGAAGTGAAGGGGGGAACTGCTCTTGTGCCCTGGAGCGAGACACTTCACACCCGTCTGCTCCAGATGTGCTCAGCGCCTGCCCCTGTCAGGACGTATCAAATCCCCCTCACAATGTGCAAAGTCTGCATGGAAATTCACTCAAGGATTTGCACAAATAAGAAGTAAATAAAACAAATGATATAAGACTCAGATACAGTGACCCCAAAAACTATTTAGACGCCTAGGGAACATGCAAAAATTATGGAATGTCAATGCATTTAATGTTAAATAATAACCAATGTGGCATTTATTGTGTGCACAAAGACACAATTCAATACAAAAAAGTTTGTGTATAGCCATCTGCATAGATATAGACACAAAACATTGTGAAAGCCTGGTTGTCAAACATTATTTGATCATGTTCATATTTAATGTGATTAACTACACCTGGTTACTCTGCTAGAACACCTGTATAAACTCCAGAAGAACTGACTTCATACATCTGCTAAGAATATCCAATACACAAGCATTAAAAGCCACTGAGCATTTCTTTTCAGAAATTTTGATTTTAAATGTAAATGCTATCAAAATATGTTCTTATAACAGTAAACATGTCAATAATGCTTGTTTACGTAAACCGTTCAGGCTTTAGAATTTATATTCTAAAATCTAGTGGTGATTGGGTTGCTTTGACTAAACATTCAAACGAACAGTGTTGTGCCAAACATGCATAATGCAATCCAATCTGTGCCAGTCACCTACCTAGTTGTTTGCGAATAGTTTACTGGTCCTTAGTGTGCGCAGAATATTAATTCACACAGAGAAATGATCTAGTTTCCACCTTTTATCCTGGGGAAAAAGAGCTTATAGTTTATAGAGCTTTCAATGTATTCCTTTAGTGACATCTAGTGGTTCAAAAACAGAACTGCAGGCAAGTCAACTCGGTTTAACATATATATTAACATATTATAAAGGCTAAATCTAGTTTTAAAGGCAACACTTTGCAAATAAACAAAAATACTAAAAAAAAAACTAAAATACAAAAAAAAAATATATATATATCTTTGTATGTACACCACATGGCTACAGTAAACAACGTGCAATATATCAAATTGCTCATTAAACTGCTAGAATATGCACATAAGCATAAACAAACTTGTTTAAAAACTTTAAAAGATTGACAGGTTCAGTGGGGGTATTGCGAAATGGCACAAACTTCCTTCTAGCAGGTTAGGCAACAACAAATATCATGTTTCTACACGCAGGCAGAGCTCAATTCCTCTTTCAATCTTGCTCATGTAAATATTCATCTGGATTAAAGCAGAAGGCGATAACAGCGCGTTCACATTCACACGTCGGCTTTGTGCTTCTGGTTGTTCTCTATGCACTTTATTTGCATACGCGTTCAGCTTTTTTTCTCTTGTATGTGGACTAAATTAGCTGCTGTGTTTCTGTTTTTAGCCGAGGTTGATATAGAGATAAGAGTCTTGAAAGCAGGCGTGCTGTGGCAGGTGTTCAGTGTGGATGTGCTCCGCTAAAGCGCAGGTGAGTTTTGAGATGGCGGTCATACTGCGGTCGATCACATGCCTTTATATTTTCCTAACTTGATCATAGTCTTGAATAGTAGGTTTGCTGATCATATGGTTTATAATCGGTGTTAGTTTCATCGTAAAGCTAGTATTCACCCTACTTTTAGTGGTTGTTTCCGGAAATCTCAGTTATGTTATTTATTAATTCATTTTGTGACCCTGGACCACAAAACCTTAAAGTCGCTGGGGTATATTTGTAGGAATATATAAATATATATAAATATATTTTTCTATTAGTAATATGCATTGCTAAGAACTTCATTTGGACAACTTTAAAGGCAATTTTAGTTTTTGCACCCTCAGATTCCAGATTTTCAAGTAGTTGTATCTCAGCCTTATCCTAACAAACCAAACATCAATTGAAAGCTTATTTATTCAGTTTTCAGTTGATCTGTAAACCTTTGACACCTACGAGTCGTTTTGTGGTCCAGGGTCACATTTTTATTACAAGCAACATGGATTGCAGTGGTTTATATTGTTGTTTTTGTTTATTTTATATACATATATATATATATATAATTGTTTTTTTTTGTGTGTGTGAGAAAAATTCACAAATTTTCTCATAACTTCTGATATTTATGATTGTATAATCCTGTTATTATTGAGGTGCCTGATCCTGTTCCTCAAGATTTACTTTCCAGCAACGTTCAGTTTCATCTATAATAAAAAAAACACGTGAACCTGAGCCAAATAAGATGTTTAGGAACATCTGATAATTACAGACAGGTGTGTTGGAGCAGGGCAGCAATCCAGTAACAGAAACCCATTTTTTATATAGAAAGGGAAAGCAAAATTAACTTTAATTTGAAATATGTATAAAAATTATTTTAATTAGATTAATGTTTTATTTATTGCTGTATGTGTGTGTGTGTATATACTGTAGTTCTGTGAAATTATTAATCATGATTAATTGCTTCAAAAATAGAAGTTCTTGTTTACATATGTGTGTGTACTGTGTATATTTATTATGTCTATATAAACACACACACACGCATCTATATTTAAAATATATGATGTTTATATATTAATTATATTTATGTATGATATTATATATATAAATATATACTTGTAAATATGATACATATATACAAATACTTAATAAATAATATTAGAAATATTTTCAAAATGCTATATGCTGTATGTGTGTGTCTTTATATATACATAATAAATATGCACAGTACACACATATATTATGTAAACAAAAACGTATATTCTGGATGTGATTAATCATTTGACAGCACTAACACACACACACACTTTTCTCTTTTGTTTCTAAAATATACAATTTACAAACTATGTTTGGTAAAAGCAAGCATTTATAATATTTCTTAATTTATACAGGTGCAATCTAATCACTTTCACTTTTTGTAACCTTTTAACTAAATAGTTTATTATATTCCTGTATTATTCTGATTTATAGTGTTTTTGTGCTTCTCGCAGTGTTAGTACAGAAATGGGCACTTTAAACTACAAATATCTACTAACGTATTTAACAGATAACTGAAAAAACTGTTGATTTATTCACCTTGAACCAAACTGACTATTGTGTCGTAAAATATGTGTGGTTACTTCAGGCCTTCTCATATACCACATAAATCTGTGACACTGAATGACATCAGATCTGATATGTTGTCATAGTGCGCAGAGGATTAGGAAAATATTGCAGTGCACAGAGTCAAGTGTTTAGAAAAGTAGGCCAATTTTTGTGTTCTTGCTGTGTTTTAGTCTTTAGCCCAGTTGTACCATAGATAAATTAAATAATGTAGCATGAATAGAAACCACATACATACAGTATATATCACAAATATTAAATCTGCTTGGCATTTTGTGTGTGTTTTTCTTCTGACAGTCGTTATTTGGAATTAAAATACACATATTTGTATCTTTTAGTGTTGGACCAGAGAAGATGAGCTGATACTGAGGTGTTTGCTCACTACCGAAGTTGATTTTTGAATGGGTTGAATCTTGACCACAACAATGTCTACAAATAAATCTGCCGCCAGAAGAGCAATTCTACAGACCTCCAGGACTAGGTGGAACAGGACAGACAACTTTGATATCGTTCCTATCATCGATTTGGACACAAGTGAGTAGCTGATATCATTTTTATGCCTGTTAGGCGTTTCTTGGAAGTGCAGATCTGTGATGTAAAGTTTGATATTTGAGATGTTTTAGTAAACTGGGAAATTTTATTATGGTAATCGGTGTTGTCAGTGTTGGGTAAATCGTAATTCCATGGATCAATCCTGCTCACTTCACAGAATATGCAAAGAAGCGTAGTGTATCCATGTATCCCTGAAGCTCTGGCTCATCCAGACCCATCCAAAATACATGTTTGTTTATGAAGCATACTGAACATTTAAAAAGCAGGGGAAATGTTGTAATGACTGGCCATCCTTTGTTTTGAACAGGAACGTGTGATGAAGACAACGTAGAGCGCTGGCTTACGACAATCTCAAAGTAAGTTGAACCTCAAGAGTTCATGCTTCTTTCACTGACGGATAAACCTTTCTCAAAGGGTTTCAGCTGCTCTATTGTGCCGTCTGTTATAATTAGCATTCTTCCCAGATGTCTCAATACTCTTAAAAGCATTTCCACTATGGTTGCTAACATAATTTGACTTCCTTGTTTAAGGGACGATACGAAACCAGAGGTTGTCCTGGAAACGCCAGGTAAGTTTACGTGTCCCATTTGCACAAAAAAAAAAAAGCAAGCTAGAATGAGGTCATGAAATTGGCATTGGATATATGGTTACATCTGTTAATTTTAGTGCTGGGCAATGATTAATCATGATTAATTGCTTCCAAAATAAAAGTTTTGTTTACATAATATATGTGTGTGCTGTGTATATATTATGTATATATAAACACACACATACGTCCATGTATATATTTAAGAAAATATATATTTCTATATATTAAATATATTTATATATAATGTAAATTATATTAAAATAAATACATAAATATGTTCTAAATATAAATGTGTGTCTTTATATATACAAAATAAATATTAATAATATACAGCACACACACACATATATAAACAAAAATGTTACATTTTTAAAGCAATTCTACATAAATATATAGAATAAAATGATATATTTGTTATTATAATATTTTACAAAAATTATTATTTTTTTATTATCATATCACAGAATGATTCAGAAGCTAAGGTATAAAACATGGGAAAGTATTTTGTTGTATATTTCATTCTTTATAGTTGCTGTGTATTTCAATTCAGTAGTCTGTTTGATAAATGTGAACAGCTCAATGCATATGCAGTGATCTTGTGAATGCCTCTGTTTCACCCTGGAGCTGTGTAAACGTTGTCTTGGAAATGTCATTAACATACTGATATGATTCACAATGAGTCAATTAGTCATTTCTCCATGATGGTTGACAGCATACTGGTTTATGCCATTACAACTGGGTTAGCAGGTCAGCCAACCGTTTGACCCGAGGGCATGACTTGTTGCCTCTGAATTTCTCCAATATTGTATTGTAAAACATATCGCTTTGCTTTCAGTGAAGCCTATAAGAAGAAACGAGAGCGGAGAAGATGATCTGGCTTTGGGAGTGGAAGGTAAACATTCTCAGGTTTTGTTTTGCTTGTTCAGTTTAACCACATACCTGTCTGAAACGAGACATATGAGCGATATGAATTAGTTGGCGTTGGTTGGAATCAAGATTTGAGCTATTCTTTATTGAAGTATTGAGCATACAGTGGCATATGAGCTCTGTGTTTTAGAATACATTGACTGAAGTGTTCAGGAGAACTGTGCTAACCCTGGATTTTAAACATGGCACACCTCTCCATGCCTGCTAACACAAACACTGGCAGAAAGTGAGACAGTCCAGTCCTGTCTCCTGCTTCAGGGGACGCCAGTCTGAGATGCATCACGTCATATTTGTGGAAACTTCACCTGCTACTGCATCCAGTCACACAGAAAATATAAAGAGTAGATAAGGCAGAGAAAAACATGTGCCTTAACTTAACTTGATTTATTCAAGTCCTGGTCAACTCCATGTAGGTCTGGGAAGAAAACCAAACAACCAGGGGTGTGTTTCCCAAAAGTTCTGTTGTTACCAAATGAGTTCAGTGGAATTACCCACCATCGTTAGCTAACAATGCTTCTGGGGAAATGCTCCCCAAAATAACCAATACTATCAGATTTTTGTGTAAGCATTTATGGGCTTCAGTAGTATTTTTGTCATATATATATCATATAATTTCCCTTTAAAGGTTGGTTAATTAATGCAGAAAACCTAAGATTTATTGTTTATTGTAGTGTTTCTGTTTTGCAAGTTCTCAAGTAATATCAATGCATATTTCCTGTACTTTTATTATTAAAAATTAGCACAGTGGATGAGTTAGATTCCTGATTTATAGTTCAAATACACCTACACTGAAAAAATTCTTTGTAATGTAGTTAGTAACTCTTTTCCCAGTATGCACTGGGGCATGACTAGTTGCACTGTCTGACTGTTCATTTATAAAGCTGTTGTTGATTTCATCACATTCAGTCACTTTAGGATTTGTTTGTTTTTCTACTTAAACTTGCATCTTTTTTTTTTTTGGCGTTATTTCAAGTAAAGTGAAGAGAAGACGTTTACTTAAAATAATTAAGTAGATAAATTTAACTGTCAAAATGCCTTCATTTATAACACTTTGATATACATGGAGGTACATGTCCTACTAGGTTAAATCATCCTCTACAGACAGTAATTCTTGTGACTACTGAGGTGTTGAGAATTTGAAGAGGTTTACCTTCAGCTGAACTTTCACTTCAGGCACCAGGGGCTGTTACAGAAATCTCCTTTATGCAATCTCAAGTTAAGTTCTAACACGTCCTAACATACTGTACATCACAGATAAGATTCTAGAAACATGATGTTTAGATATTTTTGGCCCTAGTTCTGAGAAAATATTTTTTCCAAACAGAAGTTTACAATCTTTATTGTCTAATGACTTGGAAATGTATCTTTAGCCCAACAAAAACAGGATAAAACTATTTTGTAAAGTGCTTTGCTTCATAAACCAATTTAAGAACAAAAGCAGAATAATACTATAAATACACAAATACAGTCGATGCAATGAAATCATGTTATGCAAGAGCATACAATCAACTGCATCCCTAAATATATTTGCTTGCCAGACATTCTTCATATCTGTTAACATTTCTGAATGATTATGTTCACGCCGACCACCTATGACTGTTTTCTTTCTGCTCGGTGTGCTGTCTTTCTTCAGGGTTCTGTCTGTCTTCTGTACTGGATAGGGTCACTTTGTAGTGAACGACTCGACTCTCGCCTGTTGCTGTTTGACTCTTCTTAGGAAAGGTTGCTCACCTTCTCTGAATCTCTCATTCATGTCAGTTGTGCCGCCAGACACTCCCCTTCTAGTGAATGAGGTGCTTTGGTTTTGTAACTCAGCTGCTATGGAAGGTAGAGGACGGAATAGATTGTTGCTCTTCAGAGTCCACCGAGATTAAACAAAGATGCTGGTTTAGGAAAATATGCTGGGCACTTTGGATCAGGGTCCACTTTTAAGAAGACATCAGCATGTCCCTGACAAAACGCCAAAGTCTTCTCTACAGTTGTTTATGAGGAGACATCAAAACAACAATGAAGAATATTGACCTAATATAGCTGCTGTACCACTGTCTGGAGGTGTTTAATTGAAAACTCCTCTGTGTTTTTTCTGTGTCTGATGCAGCATCTTTATATGGCAAACGCTCACTCAAGACTCTGCGAGACCTTCTGAGGTAAGAACAGATTTAATGTTCATTGTCTTTTAAGCAGTACTTTCATTTATAACTGACTTCTTTCATATGATGTGATATTCATATGAAAAGCTGATAATTATTTGCATGGAATGGCCGATATTAAAATGTTATACTATTTTTGTCTAACTAAATCTCAACTAAAAGCAATGGATATTCATTTTAAGATTTATTAAAGATTACATTTAACAGTTATTATATTATTAGTTTTTAAATATGAATCTGAAGTGAGTTTTAGATGATTGCAAAGTTATACCAAGCATGTACAATTAAATATCCAAAATAGCCAATATATATATGTATCCCAGTTAGACATTTCTGATACTGATCAGACAAAAAGTGTATTAAAATGTATATAAAACAGCACTGTTCTCTATCCATTGTCTTTAGGAGTACACACTGCATTTCTGTGTCACATCAAAGTGTTTGAAATGACCTGAAGTGGCACATTTTTTATGTGAATATGTACTATGTATGCAATGTTTATATACTATACTGTACATCAGGCAGAGTGCTGTGTTAGAGTATTTATGTGCGTGATGTAGGCTTGTTCAGGCACCTGCCAGAAACCTTAGGCACATTTCCCATGCAAATGCTGATTTGTTGACATGCCACCGCATGGGCTGCTGGGCTGGTTTGCATAAGGTGGAATGTCACTGATGGGGCAGTGAGGTAGGAGAAGAGCGATTCTGACCGGATATGGGTGAAATAGAGGAAAATGTGACGGAGGGCTTTGGTGTGTAGGAAAGGAAGGTCAGCTGTGTTTTTTATGATTTCTGATGTTTGCTGGTGTCATTCATACACAGGTCATCTCAGGATACTCCTGTTCTGTCCAGGTGGAACAGTTTTGCATCGAATGTCTCAATACCATCTGACGTCAGGTCTGATTTTCCTCAACAGCCTTCACTAACCATTTGTTAATTTGTTGATGTACCTGCTCATGTTGTTTTTGTGTGAATTTGTTCTGCAGTGTAATGGACGTGTTGAACATACTGCAGGATGACCCTGAGGAACTGCTGCTGGATTTGGGTTTTGGCACCGAGGAACCTGACATTACTGGGAGAATCCCATCCCGATTCCTCAATTACCAGTCCTGTGCCCGTGGGATCAGCTTTCAGCTCTTTCTGGAAGCTCAGCAGAACCGTATGGACGTCGAAAACTTGGATGTCAGAAGTGAGCAAATTTCCTCAAGTTCACACAAAAATGAAAGTGTTTTTTTTTTTTTTACTCAATCTCAAACTCATATGACCAGCTGTCTTCCATAAAACTTAAACAGGGAATATCTGAAGAACATTCTTGCCACAGCTTCCGTATAGTGAATGTGAATAGTGTATAGTGAATTAATCACATCCAATATAAACATAATATACTGTATGAGTGTGTACTATATGTAAATATGTCCACAAACACATGCATGCGTGCACTATATAAGTTTTCTTAAGCTAAATCTAATGTATGACAGATATTTCAAATATTCCAACTGTGCCGAGAATTCCAGGCTGAATAATGAAGGTTTGTAATCAACGTAGACATTACATATACGGTAAATATGCAGTATGCAATATTGACAGCTTGTGGTTGAAATGGGTACTGCAGTCCAAATTAAAAATTTTGGAGAGAGAGTTGTTTCTCCTGCCCTCTTCTCCTCAGACTCAACATTCATGTGGGTTGCCAGATTACAACATGCAGTTGACTGGCAACGGAAGGCGATGGGCCATGCAAGTTGTCGAGTTGATTTATCTGCGCTTTAATATGGTTCTGGCTGATGAATGCCGAGGCTTTTTAGGTTAGGTAGAATCTGCAATCTCTGACTCAGTTCATTTTCTGTCTTCCATGGCTAAGTTTTCTGCCAGTTTGCAATTGTTGAAAGACTATTGGGTAAACTTGCAGTGGGCGGAATCAAACAAACCAAAACAAAAACAGACATTCTGACAAGGAACAGTCATTTCAAAAGTAGAATACCTTGCTGTAGCATTGTGAAATATGAGAACGTAAAATGTTTTTTAAATGTATATTATGGTATTTTTATGCTTTAGTACGGTCAAAAATGACATACAACACCTTTAAAGGTTCCCCAATTTAAACATAGATTCCAATAAAGAACTTTATTTTTAGGAGTGTTGATTTTTCACTGCACATTCTCTGCTTTATACTGGTAATTTAGGTTAGGATAACAATTCTTCTATGGCATCACTGCAATCCCCCAAATTTAGGTGTTTTTGGAGGTTGAAAGTTGTTTCAGTATAGTGTCAAAACAGAAGTTGACACTCCTTTCCTGTACAGCTGCAGTGTGTTGAAAGTCTGATAAGCAGAGTTTAATGCAAGTCAAGCGTCTTAAAACTGTATCTCTTTTCCTTCCGGTGTTTAGATCGGTTTAGACAACTCGAGGTTCTTCAGCAGGTCACCACGACGTTCTCCTCTCTGGTCGGTGCTAATACTCAGAATGTGGACGCATCTACAGCCTCCAAGATGTCCGCAGAGGCACGAGAGAGGAGAAAACGCATGGCCATGATTCTGCGTAGAGCCTCCAAGAAGAGCCTCAGCCAAGCCAAAACGTTACAGAACCAGCACATGCCCTCTCCTGTGACCTCCTCAGCCCTATCCGGCCCAGAATCATCTGGGATGCCAATGGTAGATAAAAGGATCCCTTCCAAACGCACAAGGATGTCAGACAACTGTCTTTCCCCACTAGAAGAGGAGCAGAGCATTAATTTCGAGGCAGCTGAGCCGGTTCTAAACAGCCCAATGGTAAGAGGAACATCAGATCTTCTAAAGCTTGACTCTGTCCCGTCTTCAATTGAAGAGAGTCTGCAACGGCCTGTTGAATCTTTTGAGCTGGAAGAGGTGAAGAACAAGTAGTGATCTGCAGTCATGCCCTCTGTTTTAACTTTCACATTATTCCCTTTCTAATGTTGTTACCTTTTTTTTCAGATCCAGAGTTTTGATGAGGGAAGTGTACCTGGGAGCTGCAATGGTCTAGTGGATCCTGGAGGTGCATTTTGTTTTTAAAACACCCAAATAACTGCATAGCAATGTGCAAAGTCCTGCTAGCTATCCAGGTTTTATACAGTCTAACACGTGTACTTCAGAAAAAGATCAAATTTAAAATGCGATATTGTTCCTTTTGCTCCCTGAAAAGCCAACGTTTTTAAAAGCCACAGTGTGGATTCAAATAATTTACTTGGAACAATTTCCATCGCTGATATTATGCAAATGACTCATGTCGATTGTAGAGTCATTTTCATATGTGCAGCAGGCAACATGCTGTAAAGTCGAGGTAATGTCCACCTGACCACAACGCAATGGAAAAATTAACTTGTTTGTTTAGTCTGACCAAGAGGCTTTAGTGTTCTTATGAACGCATGTGATATCTGGCTGCATGCTAATCTTGATCTTGGTTCCTTGTAGGTGAACGAATTGGGTCTTATGTGACGAGAACAAACAGTTGTCAGTCAGACAGCAGTGGCTTCCTAGAAGAGCCCTTCATACCTGTGCTATCCCAGCAGAACAACCCGGGACCCGAGCTCATGAAGGTAAGATGTGTTTTAGTTCTTTCTTTATTTACACACTGCATAAAGTGCAGTACCCTATATAAATGGTGCTATGTTTTTTTTCCTGTCATAGAGAAATAAGAAAAGACAATATATTTTAAGATAATTTTTTTTTTTTTTAAATATCTTCATATATATATATATATATATATATATTTTAAATGTATTACACAACCATTCAAATGTTTGGAATCAGAAAGATTATAAAAGATTTTCATTTCATATAAAAGCTTTTATGCCTCCCTTAGTCACAACACGAAGGCTGAGGTTCCTTTTACAGATGTTTAATTTACAAATGGACATATGGACATCCACCAACATCGTAGAACTAAAGAAACAGGACGACTATAACAACATCAATCACACATTCAGTTACACTAACTATTAAACTATTAACGAACAGAAATGCATCCACATACCACTTTTGCCTGCTTGTAAACTAAAAGAGGGTTCTCATCTTGAACTTTCTTGAGTAGGTGGCTTTTAATTATATCGAAAAACACCTTAATCCTTCAACAATAACATTGTTTCATCTTCTTCAGCAATACAATAATTCAGTATAGAAATCACAATAAACATTATATAAAATAACCAAAATATAAAATTACATAAATTAAACTATCCAAAAGTTATAGAGAAATAAGCAAGCACATAAGTACACAAGCGCCATCTAATGGAAATATATATCATCAACTGAGATGTCAAAAAATTCAAAAATAGAAAACTTTGAAGCCGCAAATACAGCTTTCGTTTCATCAAAGAATCATGGTTTCCGAATAATAATAATAATAAGCAGAACAACTGTTGAGCACCCAGCATATTAGCATATTAGAATGATTTTGTGAAGGATCGTGTGACGCTGAAGGCTGGGGTAATGGTTG
>JAUCMR010000059.1:1047916-1062655 GCA_032357425.1 Enteromius argenteus | reverse complement strand
GTGTGTGTGTGTCTGTGCACAGTAGTTTTAATGATTTTCTCATGTAATTTTAATTTTTCTTTATTTTAGAAATGTTGTTTAGTTATTGAGAAATGGTGTCTTGGCAGCTAGCTAAAATAAAATAGGTTTAAGTGGGTTTTTTTTCACTTAATGTTTATTGTATTTCAAGTAACACACGTTATCTTGATCTGGGTTGGGTGGTTAATCAGTTGGACCTACCAGTTGGAACTGACATCATGTTTTAATGAGCCTCTAGCAGTAAACCATAAAGCTATTGTACACCAAAAACCAGCTTAACTGCTTTTAAAGATCTTGTTTTCTCAGAAGGGATCAAACAGAAGCAGACAAATATCCTTCTATTTCTCTTTCCAGTACTCTCTGGATGAGCTTGAAGACATGGTGAAATGTTTAAGGAAGTTCCAGGCAGTTCTGACAGAAATTGAAGTGAGACTAGAAGAAGAACAAGCATCCGTGATCGGATCTCTGTCAGATTCCCACAGGTGATAACGAATACCGTCATGACGGATATACCACTGATTAATAGTGCTCCTGTATTTTGCAGTGTTTAAAGTTCATTTTGTGTCTCAGGGAGGAAGTGGAAGATGTTTTGAGGCTACGAGAAGCTGTAAAACACGAAGCTGGAACGCTTGAACAGCAGCTGTCTGATTTGGTACATCACTATGACGACAGCATTAAAATGGTATTCAGTCTACTCATAAACTAAACATTAAAAATGCCACAAACTGACAAAAAAATATTTCAATATGGGGCAAAATGCTTTAAAGCATGAATATGTACCCTCTTTGTTCCCAACCAACATCCTTCAGCAGAGCAACGTACAGAATATATAGCAGAACACCTTTGTTTTATCCCTGTACTGTTATGTTTACAGAAGCTGAATCGGCTCATGGACGAACAGTCTCAGCTGTGCACCCAACTGCGAATTACACCCTCTGATACGCCCAATTCTGAACCCATCTCAACCAGGAGCGTGAGCATTCAGTGCTGCCTGCCGCCCGTCAAGTCCAGCCCACAGCGGTGTGCCCATCATCACTGCACCTGTCATGGGGCATGCCAAGATCCACACCGGACCCAATGGGAGGCCAACTGTAAACCAGACAGGCTGGACTTTGTAGCATTTATTAAAAGTGTAAGAAACATCTTGTACCCTCATCATCAGAATAATTAGATCTGATAGTGATAATGTCCTAATGCATTGTTAATTGTGCATTTTTATCTTTCAGTTGAAAAATTCATTACAACATTCAATGAACAATAACTCATTGGAATAAGGTTAGTTTTACTGAATGACCCAATAAAATAATTTGTAGATAGTGATTTAATATAATTTGGCAATTCTGACTTTTTCAGAACTTTGAGATTATAGGAACAGTTCTATTTTTTTCTCTTAAAACTCTAGCTTACATCTTGCAGTTCTGACTTTTTTTTCTCATAATTCAGAGTTTACATCTTGTAATTCACTTTTTTGTTTGTTTCTGCCACAGTTTTATCTTTAAACTTTTTTTCTCAAATTTGCATGTGTATATCTGACAATTCTGACTTTTCACCATTTTGACTTAATATCTTGTAATTCTGAATTTCCTCTTTGTGAGAAAGAGAACATAACTTTGAGATATACTCTCAGAATTGCAGAATTTATCATGTGGCGAGTTTTTATAAATATATCTGAAATAAGTTTGGTGAAAGATAAATATTTTATGGGATCTGCATGGAATTTGACTTGAATGCAACATACAAAACTAACAATTTTGTTCTTTCCTTTGATGTAGTGACGCAGCAATGAAGATATGTCTTTTTTTGGAAGTCACTTATCAAGTGAAGTGCTGACTCTTGAGCACCGAACTAATAAAGAATTATGTATATACCATTATCATGTGTCCAATTGAGCTTTTATATGTGCATACACGTCTCTTATAATGTAGAGTGAACCTCCTCCCAGTAGTCTAGCACTCTGTCGTTCCCTCTATCTCTTCATCTTTGTCTTTGTAATGAAACACTCCATATCATTGTGGTGTTGCACTGACCATATAAGGAAACTGCTCCTCTCCTGATGAAGTAGTTGGTTGACATAGTGCCGGTCCTGTCTGATTGGACAATGATCTATTGGTGCCTCCAGTGTTCCTGAGATGCTCTCCAACAGTTATGGCCCAGTCTCAGGAAACAGAACCATTCGCTGCTGAAAATGTCAGTAAGCCTACTTTTTAATAACTCATTTAAGAACAAATTTGCCAACTGGGACCATTGTGGGGACCATGCAATTGTGAACTAACATTTAGAATACAGTCTACAAATTCAATAGGGCTTTCTCAGTAGCTAATTCACCTCTGAATTAAATTTATGTACCATTACTGATATTTAACTTGTGTTACTAACCAAGATTAGGTTTGACATTCTAACAGTAAACAGGCCTATTGTTAGTGGTATACATGCAGTTTTAGTGCAATAAATCAGAAGGTATTACAAATCATCATAACAGTCTTTCAAAACGTTTTGTGCAATAACTATTCAACTGTTTGTCACATTAAAATGTTTTGGGGAATGTTAACGTTACGGAGTTGAAGGCCAAAAATGCTTCATGCCTACAAACTATTGACTGTTTTGCCACGTAAGAACCAAAGTATTCAGCTTTACAATATCTCTTCTTCTTCTTTTACAATAACTGTTACAGTAAGTGTGAAAATAATTAAATACTGAGTAAACAACGTACCTGTTTTGAATCGTTTTATCAGAAATACTTTGATGCCACTTCCTCAAATATGTTTTCAGAAATATAAAAAATAACATTTTGTTTCAAATCATTGTACGTCTAAGTTAAACAAACGTAAATTTACCATAATGTTAGCCTATTTAATGTTTAAAAAATGGCGCGTATCGGTTACGTATGTAACCCTCGTTCCCTGAAGGAGGGAACAGAGACGTTACGTCATTGACTGACATCATGGGATCCTGCCTGGGAGACCAATCGACTCTAATCTTTGGAGAAAAAGCCAATGAGAATTGGCTAGTGGTTTTTGCATGCCTAGCCACTCCCCCGTACATACGGGTATCCAAGATGGCGGCGTGCAAACCACCATTAGGTTTCTACTGAGGAGCCGATCGCAACCGACTCCCCAGTGGAGTCCAACCTTGTGGCAAGATATACGTAACCAAGATGTTCCCTTTCAGTCAGTCACTATGACGTTACGTCATTGACTGACGTCATGGGGTCCCTATGGAAAATGCCACAACCCGGATTGCGTCACGGAGGAGGCCCACATGGTGACAGGTTGCGACTGGACAGCGTGTCAGGCCAAATGGAAGCTCAAACATAACCATCCCGACGCCCTGGAGGCCAGTAAACGGAATGGAATTAAAAATGGATTTTCTTACCAGAAGCAGGAGTTGGGGTCGGAGCACACAGGGTCCTGTGTGGAAGAGGTGGGATAAGATGCCAGACTCGAAGAGGGTGAAGGAAGCCCTCTATTGGACACAGTTCAAGCTACTCTGCTAGCAAGAGGAACCAGATGTAACCGTTTGGAAACACTGGAAGAAAGTGCTCAAATTCAATGGAATGGCACTGCAAATCGACACCTCTCTGGCCTCCCGGAAATTACCTGATGTTACCCAAAACAGAGGAGGGCACAGGATCCACGCGAAGATTGTAGAATCTAGTGAAGGTATTGGGTGTCGCCCAACCTGCAGAAGTCTGCTATAGAAGCGCCGTGCGCCAATTCCCAGAAAAGGCGACACTCTGGGTGGCTCTCAACCCTAGGGGGCACGGCTCACCTTGGGGCTGATACGCCCAGGTGATGGCATCAACCACCCAATGGGCCAACCTCTGTTTGGAGACAGCATTCCCCTTCTGCTGTCGCACTGTATCTTTATCCAGACTGACCAAGTTTTTACGTTTACGTTTATGTCCTTGCCAGACGCTCCCTTACCAGGCGTCAGGCTGGCCCTTTTAACATGGTAGTATGAAAAATAATCAAAACCACTTCACACACTCTCCGTACACACTCCACGCGGAAGGAGGAAACACCATTCACATCAGAGGAGAAAAGAAAGACATCAAAGCCTGTCAGTAAACAATGTCCGCATTGTTTTCCATTATTATTCATTTCCTCTTGTTCACACTCTCCATTGAGCTAGTAATGTTGTTGTTGTGATGAGTGTAGCTGCGTAAAATTATCTTAAATGTTATTAGGCTTTTTATGATATGGTATATTTTAATTATATATGGACACACTTAAAAACACTTAAAAAACCTAATGAAGTAGGAATCATTGCATCGAAGACAATGTCTCAACACACTCTTTTTTGTGTTTTACCAAACCTCATGCCCATCGTGTTTGAATCACTGCTGAAAGTGTTGAATTGTTTCAATAACCTTGATGACGTGCGTTCATGGAAGCTGTGATGACAAGGGCCTCTATCACCATGACAACAGGCTCTAATGGAGACAGAATTAGAGGAGGCCCCTCCTCCTGAAGTACATAACCCCTGTTTTTGATCTGGCCTGCACTCGCTCTCCATCCCTGCTGGACTGAGGTAAGGCCTCTCTCCCTTTCTTATTATTCACTTTTTAGATTAAAAGGTAAAAACGGTAGATAATAAATAATATTTAAACAGTAAAATGTTTACAGTATATACTCAAGTGTTATTATATATATATATATATATATATATATATATATGGGCTACTTTATGTTGTAGCTGTGTTGAATTTTTGTTGGACACATCAAATCTGAAGCAAATGTTATGTTACTGAGATGTGATTTATATATTTTTGTATTTATCTATTTCATATAGATTTCAGGTAAATGTTAATTGATTAATACAATTAAATTTATTACATTTTATCATTGCTGTTTATATTATGTTTGATTGCTGACTGTGCCTCAAATGTAAATTTTGCACATTTTATCTGCTATTTATATGCATTATATTTAGTTTTCAGGAAAGAGTAGAAACATTAATATTAACATAGAATTAAACATGTTCACAGTTTTTTTTTTAATATAAAAAAATCTGAACCCAAAGTGAGAAGCTATGCTGTTTAATCAGTTTGCTACCATTCACATGTTCAGTATGCTTTCCAGTAAATATGACAGAGCCTTTGTCATGCATATGAGTGTGTGTGTGTGTGTGTGTGTGCTGAGCTGCTGTTATCTGATACCTGAACAGACTGCTGTGGGGAGCATGTCCACTGACTGTGTGAGGTCACTCTCAGACAAAGCCGAACACACACTCACCATGCACGAACATCTCTATGAGTACCGCAGCCTGTTTTTCACCCCATTTCTGCATGTGTATCTGCACGCACAATGTTATTTTTAAGGAAAATAGCTACATAATGACAATAAAAAGGGTCAAAATGTGGGTGAACAGCATCCAGCGGGAGTAACAAAGGCGTAACAGATGGCGACGGTCTGACTGACACACACAGACCAGCTTTCTGAACCTGTCTCTGTAACGTTCTCCTGCAGATGGGAACCCTGAAATGGACAATCAGAAGCACAGCTCCGAGGAACATCAGCAGGACAAACTGGGACAGAAGAAACCCCGCAGGAAAGACACTCCCGTACTCAACAGCCCTCCTCACATACCAGGCAAGACTCTGATTTCTGTCATCCTTTCACTCAATCACCCTCACACCCTCTCCATCCATCTCTTTGTCTCAGTTCTTTGCACTTTTCTTTCGCAGGAGTGAGACTGATGAAGACAGAGGCTCGAATGATTCATCAGGAGGATGAGGAGAAGGAGATGAAGAAGTAGATGTCTTTAATTCTTGTTAGTGTTGTTTTTGATTTGTCGTCTGAGCCTTCATTAAATGTAGGTTTTGCAGATATTTTTCCGTGTTGTCATTTCATCATTTGAGTGTTATTCTGTAGAAAAACATCTTGGAATGTTGCAAAGAACATCTTTTTAATTCCAACATGAACATCGTAGCATAGAGGTTGGAAAAGTGTGAATATGGTGCATGTGTTTTATTTTTATGTCATACAGGGACAATTTTTATCTAAATCAGATAATCATCTGCAGAACTACTGTAATAATTCTGAAAGTAGTGCTCAACATAATATGTACTTGTACAGCTGTTTTAGTGTGTGATTACGTACTGTATGAACAGCTGCTTACATTAACTGGGTACAAAATCAATGTTGCACAATTTATAAGATATTGCTGCCTAATTTAATAATGATAGTTAAAATAAAATGAAAAAAATCATCTGGTTATTTTTAAAGCATTCATACTTCATGGTAACATCTATTGTGGTTCCTTAATGTTCATGGACTTAAAAAAAAATAAAAAATTCACGATTCTTTTTTGTATGGCAACAATTAAAAACATACATTATTAAGGCAATGTGCAACACAACTGAAAATAAGAATGCCCAATAAATAAATAAAATTAAGCAAAAGCAGCCTTTTCTTCCCCAATTCTTATTTTGGTTCAAATTTTATGGTTATAAAAAAATTTATATATAAATATATTAGTGCTGTCAAACAAAATAAACATTTTTGTTTGCATAATATACATATATGTTTTGTGTATATTCATTATGTATAAATACACAAGCATACAGTATATATTTTCTTGTATTTACATGTTTATATTTATATTCATATAATTTACATTATTAATTATATATGTAATATATAACCATAACTTGTTTCTGAAATATATACATGCATTTATATATACATAATAAATATACACAGCTAACATACATATATTATGCAAACAAAAATTTAATTTTGAATGCAATTAATCATGATTAATCATTTGGCAGCACATATATATATATATATATATATATACAGTATAATGAATTAAAATGTAAAAATATATAGGTTTTGTACTGTTTTTAATTATTTAATTTGTTTATTATTTTATCTATTAATTTATCGTCTGTATACACTCTTCAGCGAATTGTCGAAGTACTGTCATAATATATATATATATATATATATATATTTTTCTTTCTTTTGATTTTGGGTTGAAATAGCATCAATCAACTCCATCCATCCAGTGTGTGTGCTATAGATGAGGTCACCTCCCCCGTCTCAGAGAGATGCTCTGTAGGTGTCTGGCCTTGCTACGGGGGTCTGTGGGTTTGCTGTCCTCTTTCTGCGGGCGGGAGGGCAAGTAGGAGTTGGCACAGTAACTGGGTTTCTTACTGTATCTGACCAGGTGGTATTTGCGGCGAGTGGGAGCTGCAAAAAACAAAGCAGATTCTTAACAACCATTGTTTAAGTTTTTATAAAAAATATTTTTGATTAAATATAACAAAATGAAGACTCAAACCCATCATCTGAGCCCTTTGAGTAAAGATTTATTGTCACAAAAGTGCAATTAAGGAGCATCGAAACAAGCATGATCACATGACCACACCTGCATTATGATTGATTTTTTTTTCTTTTTTGAAATAAAAAAGTAATGAATGCATAAACAGACATTAATGTACAAAAAATAAAACAATCTCATACTTTGGGAAGTAATAAAAAAGGTAAACAAAACAAAGTGTGTTTGATTGCAGTACACTAGATAGCCAACAGATGGCTGTACAGCACTGTATGATTTACACTGTAGTGCTGATTAGAGCATCCTTTCATTTTACTAATAGAAACTGGTCTGTGTTTGAGTGCCGGAGAAGATATGCAGTACATGAGGATTTCAAACCAAAAAAACACAAAAAAATAAAATAAAAACAGCTTAGTTTTGACATTGAGGTTTCCTGGCAAATCACATATCATGACAGTTACTACAAAGCAGAACTAAACACACTTATTAAGGCAGAATCTCACTGTGCCATATTTACTCATCAGCTTCAATATTCTAGAAATATACAGCATTTCACCTAAATGATCACATTCTGAGCCTAAATGTGCTTAAAAGGACTTGAGAGGCAAGACATTTCTAAAAACACAGTTATAGTCAAAGAGCTAGTGTGTGTAACTTAGTATGTACTCATTTCATCCAGCAAGAAAGTTTCTTAATCAGTAATTGTGTTATTTTAAACGCAAAAATATCCAAACGTTCTTAAAACAAAGATAACATTAGCTGGACAATATGCTTTTTATTTTTTTTATCATATATATATATGGCTTGTTTTAAGAATGTTATGATATATTTGCAAAATGTCAGTAACTCTGTGCTTGTGGAAATTGAATAGAAGGGGAGGGGCACTGATCAAAATAAAAATCAGAACAAAATGATATCATTATTATATTTATAATATTTCATAATGGCACAGTATCGACCAGTCAAATGAGTTTTGCAAAGTTCGGCCTCACAGCCGAGAAGAGCAACATGCTGACATTGACTCAACTCTCTAGTAAAATAAAAAAATGATTATCCTCATTTCAATGTCTCTTAAATATGAAGAAAACTCTGACATAAGCACAGAAAAAAATTCGATATGTGTAATGACTCAGAACCGAGTCAGAAGAGGACAAATAAACAGGAAGATGAATGTCAACAGAGAATAATTTACAAGGATCTGTAATTAATAATAGATTTAAGGCAACAATGCTTCCTTCTTTTTTTATCTCTCTTTCTCACTTTCCAACCAATGACTCATAAGAAGTATGCATGAATGATGGCTTGCAATGACCTCCAGATAAACGACTTACAGACATTATAATCATCTTTGGTTGAGGCAGTCCAGACATTTACACAGGATTTTGCTGCCTATTTATAACAGCCTATTTACAAGGAGGCCTTTTTTAACTTTTTTTCTGCATTTTACAATTTATGTATGAAAGTGATTTACAGAAAGATTCACATGGACAGGTGCATTATACTCTGAGGAGATGAGCGGCACAGACAGGGACATAAATACCTCGCTAGGACAGTGATCTATAGTTTATTAATATCACGCAGCACCTGACAGAAGATGCTCGTACTGAAACATACTTTCTAAACATTCTATTTCTTCTTATACCAGATTAGAAAATAAAAATAAGATTCCTTTTAATCTGTCATTATTCTCAGAGGCTGCAGGAATAGTACACCTTCCTACAAGTAATCTATATTGTTCATTGTTTATACCAAATTTACCTATAAACACTTCATAAATAATATAATCTTTTATATACATTACATACAAAAATAGAAGAAAATTCAAACTATAACCTAATGTCAAAATAATTACATTTAATACATTTTAAGGGTTTGAAGAGCTTACAATGTTTGCAGAGCTTTAATTGGCCCATCAGATTTTGGTTAATAAAAACGCAGAAATCAGACATAATTTGTTATTTAAAAGGGCAACTGTATCTTCATTCATTTTAAAGGAATAGTTCACATATATATAAAAGAAAATTATATTTGCTCACCCTCAGGCTAACTAAGACAAGTTTGTTTTGTCATCTGAACAAATTTGGAGAAATTTAGCATTACATTACCAATGGATCCTCTGCAGTGAATGGGTGCCGTCAGAATGATACATTACAGTAAAAATGCCTAAATTATGGATTTAATTCTTACAAACATTCAGCTTTTCACTTCACAAGATGTTAATTAATGGATTGGAGTGGAGTATTGTGATGTTTTTATCAGATGTTTAGACTCTCATTCTGACGGCACCCATTCACTGGTGAACAAGACGATGCAATGCTAAACTTCTCCGAATCCGTTCCTGTGAAGAAACAATCTTAATCAACCTGAGTCAGTTTTCATTTCTGGATGAACATGTATAGTGGGGTTCAAAAATCTGAGGCTAATTTAGTATTTTTTCAATGTAATGAATGAGAATGTATTCATTTAAAAAAATGTTTCAACTACAATATACTAAATGTATTAACAATGTGAATGAAAAAGTTGAAAAATGTACAATAAAACCACAAAACCAGTTGCATGGGTATATTTGTAGCAGTAGCCAAAAATCCCTTGACTGGGTCAAAATTATTGATTTTCTTTTTTGCCAAAAATCATTAGGATATTAAGTAAAGATCATGTTCCATGAAGAATTTCCTACAGTAAACATATTAAAACACATTTTTTGATTAGTAATATGCATTGCTAAGAACTTCATTTGGACAACTTTAAAGGTGATTTTCTCTTTTTTTTGCACCCTCAGATTCTAGATTTTCAAATAGGCCAAATATTGTCCAATCCTTACAAACCGTACATCAATGGAAAGCTTATTTATTCAGCCTTTTCAAAAATTTACACTTATGGTTACTGGTTTTGTGGTCCATGGTCACATATGTACTTTTTTCCTCCCCCCAAGAAAACCCCAGATTTTCATCTTTTGACCCCATTGTATAAGCATTAATTTTCTTTGTAATTTCACAATATCCAGCTGAAGTATATATATTGTGCAAATCACATTTGACAAAATAATTTGAACAGTTTATCTAACTAATTTCATTTTGTGACAGTTCGTGAAAAAATCTTCTATGATCATAGTGATATTGGCAAGGATACTAGCAAAGGATTATGGGCCGTTAAACTACAGATCAAACCCTCAATCACATACACGGATCGTCATCACGAAAGCATATATGTACAGAAGACACACACGAACTGTACAGTATCAGTATCAAGACAGAACAAAAAAACAAGACGACAGCAACATCGAATTTACGACTAACACAAATAAAAATAAGAGGTAAACAAACAGTTCTGCAGACATTCTTTGGACGCGGTGACGACGGTGATCTGGTTGCATGAGCGCTCTGAGGGACTGAAGTTCTTTGAAGTTCTCCACTCACTGTCTGTGCAGGTTTGGCGCTTGAGCCATCAGCAGATGTCACATTGTCCCCGAGGGAAGAACATCAGCTGGGGTTGGCCTCCATCCACTCAACGTGGGACACATTTCATCTTCATGCATGTGGCGTTGATGACAAGTTTCCACCGTGGCACAATGCATGACTTTGATAGACCAAAGTCTTAGTTCTCTAATGGCTTTGTGTGTCTCTGAACCAAAACCTGGAGCACATCCTTGAAGTCAGATGTGAATTGAAGAAAATATGGAAAAAAAAAACCTCCATCAGAGACAAAAAGGTCTGATTTTAAGATGTGAAAAGAATAATAAAAAATAACCACCAGGTGACAGCATAGTACAGGATTCGGAGTGCTGTTAGTTTGCATCAGGCGCAGATGCAGCGGCTGCACTGTCTGCCAGTGAAGAGATCCCACAGTTACTGTGCTCGTCTTCTGAGTCTGCAGAGGAGAGCAGATATTGGGCACATTTACAGCTCTGACTGATGTCTGACAGGGGAATGAGGCGCTACGACAACTCACATGTCACGTGCTCAGAATCAGATGGAGGGAACTGAACTTAATTTGGATGAACTAACCACATATACAGTATGGAAAATCATGTATTTTCATTTCAGAACAGATTGTTTTTTGGAATGAAAATGTAGTCATGTCAGTCCAAACCCATATGATTTTCTTTAGTGAAATGCAACATTTTACAGAATGTCTTGACTGTGCTTTCATAAAAGTAAATTGAAGTTTAAAAGGGAAGAACAGTGAATTGGGAAGGGGCTGTCAAAGCTCAAAGTTGACAAAAAAGCACCAAAGAAGCAATTAGCTCAGTTTAACATCAGTGACTATTGGTTATGTGGGAATCAATGAGGTTTGACATTAAATCTGTGCCGATGGATCTTGATGCAGCATGTTTGAAAGCACTGCACTGCAGTCTTATTTTCCAGTTAAATATTCTTGAATCAAATATTATATATATTAGTGCTGTCAAGCGATGAATAATAATGATTCACATCCAAAATAAAAGTTTTTGTGTACATTATGTATGTGTTTTTTGCAAAACATACATAGATGTGTATATATATATATATATATCGATGTATATGTATGTATGCATGTATAAATAAATCAATTCTTTACTTTTGCAAGGAAGCATTAAATTGATCTAAAGTGAAAGAAAAGACATCCATGTTTCATTAAATATTTGTTTATAATCTATTAGAAATTCATGCTTTTTAAATGTTTATTCATTAGAGAATCTTTGTATTGTATTGATAATAATAAGAAATGGTCCTTAAGGATCACGTGAAACTGGAGACTGAAGTAGCGATGCTGAAAATTCAGCTTTGCATCACATGAATATATTATATTTTATAATATATTAAAATATAAAACAGTTATTTAAACTGCAATAATATTTCACAATATTGCAGTTTTTATTAATTCTTTAACCTTATGCACAATTAAAAATATATTAAATACAAAACCTATATTTTATGCAGTGTTATAAAGGTTTTTAAAATATTTTAGATAAAAACAAGTTTACGAGGGTGCTGTGAGGTTAAGCATTTTTAGTGGATATTGTAACTTCAGTTTTTTAAATTAGTGATTTAAATGTCATAATTTAAATGTCAAACAAATCTACTGTACATAATGTATAAGTCACATGGACCTCATTTTTGTCCTTTTTCATAGCAATAGCCCCCTTCACTGTGTAGACAAATACGTCCAGGACATTGTACCTGAAAGAAAGTCATACAGGTTTGGAACAACACAAGAAAACAAGCAATACACAAGTAAACCGATTCATTTTCGGGTGAAATGCAGAGGTGACAGAAAATGCGTGAAGGTGTCAAATCAAAACACCATGGGTTTTTCTGGCAATTTTCCTAATGAGAGGAAATTAACCTAAAGTAGCTCTCCTGCTGATAGCGACTGAATCCCACTTTACATACTAAAGCATGGAGTGTGTACCAAATCATAATATACTAATATAAAGTATGCCAAAGTTCACCAGCAAATGCATTCTTGAGTGTTTCTTTAGACTGATATGACTCCCAAGATGCTAGATTTTTCTATATTATGCGATTGCAGTTGTATGACGTTGCAGTCACTACTGTACACTGTGTCCAAACCAGGTACAACACAGTAAAACAAACAATAAAAATTCTGTAAAATCTTTCCCGTGTTAAATAGATTTTTTTCCCCCAGGCAGTTTAGAATATGACGAAAACAAGACAATCTTAGTATAGACTTCTGTCATGATGATGTCTGTAGCCCCGCCCACAGTGAATCCTCATTGGTTAAAAGTAAAAACATCAGTTTTGCTGTGATTTTTGTTTTGAGACTTGCCTGGTTAGGACACAGTGCTGTAAATTAGGTTGCTAGTATGCAAATTAGCATTCAGCCGCTATGTGATGCCAAAGGCAGTTAAAAGAGATGATGGAGTTACCGTCCGATCTTTTGCTTTCACTGTCGTCACTGTCAGGTGAGTTCAGTTCCTCGTTCCCTGACATTCAGATAAAACATGGGTCACTAACTAAGTCCACTCGGGGCAAACAAACAAACAGACAAACAAATAAAAGAATATAGCTACAAGCAGCAATTACCGGGGTTCGAGCATTTTTAAGGCCTTTGAGGTTAAATAGGGACACCTGGGTGTATGGCTGACACATCGAAAGCACATCGAAAATGGACAATAGGCTCATAGATACACACACACACACATACATACACATGCACACACACACAGAAATAAAATGGTTAAACTATTATATTAATACAAATATGGACACATACACACAGAAATAAAATGGTTAATACTCAGTAAGCATGCTTACACACAAACACACACACACGCACACACAGACACACAGAAAGGAAATGGTTAAACTATTATATTAATACAAACATAGACACAAAGACAAACAGAAATTAAATGTTTAATACTCAGTAAGAATGCCCACACACACACACACACACACACATACAGAGACACAGAGAAATGAAATGGTTAATACTCATTAAGCATGCTTACACACACACACACACACACACAGACACACAGAAATGAAATGGTTAAGCTATTATATTAATACAAACACACACACACGCACGGTCATACATTCACACACATTATGTTGCAATTTTAGATATTTGAAGTAAATGATAGGTGAGATTTATTGCATGTCTTCTCTTTTAAAGAGTTTATATGCTATTTTCAGGTTTCACTGTAATGATTATCTGGAAAATTTGTTAAAGGTGTATGAGCAAAACGGTAAACTTTAATTAAATGTGATTTTAAATGTTATAATAGAGATTTTATAATATCTCCATCAGCAAACATGAAGAGCACTGTTTTAGTGTTTAATCAGCCCATCAGTGGTCTTCCGCAGTCATCTAGTGGTTATTAATTGCATTGTCTCACACAACACTTGTTTCACTAGTTCGCACTTCCTCAATAATTTGAAGTAGTATTGCGTATTTGGCCTGCTGTCCAGGGAGAGGGAGCAAAAATATATTGAGATGTCGGATGAACGGAAGCAAGCTCTATTTAAAGAGGATTATTAGTTCTGATAGGACGATCAGATAATAGGCTGATTAGGAAACGAGTGTCAGCTGTGCTGACATTTGTTTATCTCTGAACATCATGTATTTTAACCAGTGTAACTATTATAGTTGTTTTTTTTAATCAAAACTGTTTGATTGACATCATTATTCCCAAAGGCAAAGTTGCTCAGAGTGAGGAGATCTATGATATTATATGAAGATATAGTCTATAAGTCAAAATATAATGAGGGATTTAAGGTAATTTACTCTTGTGTTTTTGAGGACTTTTTTAATAGTTATAGCACTACATATATTCTTAACTCTATGAAACTCTGCATGCTTGCTAAGACTCACCTGTCACATGTTTTAAACAAGTTTTATGAAGTTTTGTGTATACGTGGCCACACCCCTTTTAAATGACCCTGTTATAGCTAACCTAAAGACAAAAGTCAATATTTTTGGGATAAT
>JAUCMR010000059.1:985542-996373 GCA_032357425.1 Enteromius argenteus | reverse complement strand
GTTCACACTGGAGCTCGTGACAACCAACAATTTCCCATTTATAGGAAGAGATTGTTTGATGGACATGTAAAGTAAGCAAACTGAGCTTGTTTTGTTATTGTGTGGCATTTAGGAGTTCATTAGAAATAAAATATATAGGTTGTGCTGTCTAAGCTTAAAAAACTGGGCACAAAATAACTTCCCCAACTGGGTTTGGTTAAACAAAATCATTATCAAGACAGATGAAGATGTCACATTCTCAGAAGTACAGTGATATATATGATCTGATGTCTGAACAACCCGTGACCTTTCCCCTTTTCACCTTAATAGGCTCGTAAAGCATAACTCTCACACAAACACACACTTTTCCCTCCAGCTCTGCTCACGCACACACACACACAGTCATTGACATCTCTAACACTGCCCTGCCAAACCATCAAAGCCTGACAAACACAGACATTCTCATGCGCGTACAAACACACACACATACACACACACGAAAAAAGACACAGTGAGAAGGGAAGGACAGGCATCTGCTGCTGGCTGTTTATGTCTGTGTGTGTGCGTGTGTGTGTGAGTGTGCGTGTGTACACTGTCTAGATCACAGTCATCACTGACCGGTTAAAGCCTTTTTTTTGTTTAGTCTCTGGTTGATGTCAGAGGACGTCTGTAGCTGTTCTATTTGGGATATGTTTGAGTGTGTACCTCAAATATAAACAGCTAGACTGATATACTGTACATTATATGAGACATATACCCCTACACACAGAGATAAACTACAGGGTCAAAAATATCACAAGCTTTCCCTTACAAAAAATGTTAATACTACATGTCCATTAATTGCATCACAGTTTCCATAAAAATATTAAGCGGCACAATTTATTTTTAAAGAAATGTCTGAGCACCAAATCAGCATATCACAATGATTTCTGAAGGATCATGTGACACTGAAGACTGGAGTAATGATGCTGAAAATTCAGCTTTGCATCACAGGAATAAATTACATTTCTATACTCAAATAGAAAATTGTTATATAATGATAGTAATATTTCATTTTTTATCAAATAACCACAGCCTTGGTGAGAATATAAGCCAAAAAAATAAAAATCTAAATTGTGGTCATTCAGTACCATACATAAAACATAGTATGGTATAATTATCTTAAAACCTTAATTTTACCATCATGGTATCACAGCACAGTTTTATAAGTGTTCTCATATGCTAATGCACAACTGCGTTCCATTTACTTGTGATAATGAAAGAAAACTGCTGTTTATTTCCTACTGACAACTAGTAATTAAACACAATGCCACAACCACGTTCTGCTTTCAGACTCTGTTTTTAGCACAAACCACATCAGAAAACTGCGACCGGACCTACGTACAACAGATATGGTTTCTGATTACAACCGATTTCCAGCAGAAAAAACACAGTTTACACACATTGTTTGTAAACAGTTTTATTCGCTCATTTTCTCAGCTCGTCGAGGTCTGTTGTATTCACACTAGTGTATAGTGAATATCTTACCTCTGTGACGTCTTCTTATATTTTCGCCTGAAACCAAAAATACGGACATTTCAGTACAGGTAAATGCAAATTAGATTCAGTATATAAGGCCACTGGGGCTAGTTGTCACACAGGCATATATTTCCAAACCATACTGTAAGTTACTCAAACATGTATTTTACCTTTAAATAGCATAATGTTTTTATTAATTTCATGCATTTATATTCAGGCAACTTTTATATGTACATGTTGTCATTTTATAATATGTTTGTTTTGTTGTTGTCATTAATTTGTTTATTTTTTTATGTTTTATCTCAAGTGATCATATACAAAATATCAAGTGAACTAACTTTTTTCAATAGCTTTTTTGCTGCCACCTTTTTAATGAATATGTTTATATCTTATTTTTATATTTTTTACATTTTTTGAATAAACCTATCTTGAAAAAGGGAGTAAACAGTATGACCCCTAGCCATTTAATATACAGGTAATCAGAGTAAACAATCTCTTCAAAAATGTCAACTTTAGTGGTTATAATACAGTTAAAATACTCAATGGATTCAAATTCTCAAATCAAGGCGCACATGAACATTTGCACAAAAAGGGAAAACAATGACCCTCTTATGATGGACATCTGAACATTTGGTCATTTAAATCCAGTTAGTGCATGAATGCCTGCTCTGTTTTGCACGTAGAGAGGAAATGCCTCTTCTTTTAAAGCAGCGTTCACTAAAAAATCTCAACTGCAGCTGCTCTCAAGCCATACGAAGACAGACGTTCTGATTGGTCAAATTAGATACTGATGATGACATCACCTTCAGAAGAGCCTAGGGAAACTAACACACAATTGCTGCGTTCATCAGAGACCTTTAACCTTAACTTCCTGTCATCTTCATCATCAAAACGTCTTCCTCTTTTTCTCTCAGCCCGCCTAATCTACCGCGAAGAAAACGCCTGCCTTTATTACAGCCTTAAACTTTTATAGGTGTGTGTTTTTCTCGGTGTCCACCACAGGTCTCATTTCCCTTTGGAGCCACCAAGTGCACAATTAAATTCTTAATAAGCTCAATAAAGTGGGCCTAAAAGGAAAATAAAGCTGGAAACAGGATGACTTCGGATCAATCTCGCCCTGCTCTTGACCGGTGCCGTTATGACAATGTTGATGGCCCTTGTTTCAGGACAAATAACAGCTGTCTGATTTCTCCACCTGGGTTCAGGGACCCCAGGCTGACAGTGACTCCACAGCGAACACATGTGTCACAAATCTAAAACCAAACCTGGAAGATATTTTGCCGTTTATAACAGGGATTAGCATTCAGCAGCTTAATGTGGAATGGCACAGTGAAGGATTAGATCAATCTCTGCAACGGCAAACAATAAAATCCCCTTGTGATAACATACACGCTCATTACTGTCCACATAAATTCAGAAGAAGCGATTCCTTTCATTTATTGGCCAGAAATGAGACGGGCGATAGGAACTAAGTTGCACATGCAGCTAATATAGTCATCCACAGGCATGTTTTCCTGTAACATTAGCAGCTGAACTTCGCATCTGGATCACAGGGCAAGAATGCACTTTAATAAAACTCTTGTGTCTTCAAAGAGGTATGCAATTTTCTGATTTTTGGGTTTAGTCTATTCTGCTGCATTTATTTTCCTGATCTAGCTTCAGTGGCAAGTTCAAACATTACATTTCCCTTTTGTAATTCCTCCGCAAATACTTGCACTTTGCAAATATTTTGTTTTAATATGCCGGATCTGTTGGCAGCCTAGTTTTCAAACAAATGCATTCTAAACAGCGGTCAACTGGAGATGAAGATGAGGTTGCTTTTGCGTCTGGGAACCAAGCCACACATGAAGAGGATGTTTGTACTGAAAGTGACCCGTTAACCCTGACCTGCATCTCACTTTCACAAATATGTCAGCGTCACATTAGAAAGCCATCAACTGCAAATCACCCAAATAAAACACAAAAAGTACTAAAAGTAAGTTTTTAAAACAATAAGTTTAACTCATAATTGTATTATTTTACTCTTTACACAGTATAATTATTTAATTTACTTAATTCTTAAAATTTATTTTAAATTTAACTTAATTTATTAGCATTTTTATTGATTAAAATAACCATATTTAATTTACTTTTTATTTAATTTATTAGCTTTTTGCAATGCAAGATTCTTGTTCCTTGCTACTTTTATTATGACTCAGTTATCTATATAATGCTCTATTTTTGTTAAAATATTAATGGTATGTACTTTTATACTTCATGTTGCTATGAAATATTACCATTATATTGTGTAATTTGTAATAAATGTTTTACACTTTGTAGCACATTTTATTCTTATTTAATTGAATTAGTGTGAAAATATATATATATAAAAAATATATAAAAATATAATATTTTTGATCAATTTATCTCACACTAATACTTTTTTGATTCATTCTTAATTTATTATTGATTTATATTAATTACAATGTTCTTATTTAATATTCAAATTATATTCCTTTATTCTTTATAATGTATCATTTTAATGTCACGTTGTTTATATTAAGATGTAATAAAAATACAAATGTACAATGTAAAATATTACAATGTAAAATATGTTTAATGATACTAAAATATAATTGATCATAATAATGTGATTTTTCTGTACTTTTATGTTTACATTTTTGCTTTTTAGTAAAATTCATGCACAGAGACAGAAAGTATAAAACTCTACTCACAGTCCTCGCAGTCTGAGCCAGATCTTCTCAATCTGATCTGGTTGTAGGTACTTCAGAGAGTTGTTCTCGAAATCCTCAATCTCTTTGGTGGGCGACTCCATGTCAAAAAAGTCGACCAGGCAAAACGACATGAACGAGTTTGTATCTGGACAGCACAGACACAGAGGCAGTTTGTAGAGCAATCGGCAGCAGCAGCAGCAGCAGGCGCAGAGTCTGTCACAGAGACAGCTGTAGCTCGTCCCTCATCCTGTTCCTCTCTCTCTCCCTTTCTCACTCTCTCACTCACTCTCTCTCTCTGTGGTTGTGGGCTTGTGTCACCAGCTCTGGTCAGGTGTACAGAGAGGAGCGCGTATGGCAGCACTGCAGGGGGCCGCTCTCTCCCCCTCATGAATATAAGGCAGTGGAGAGGAAGAGGAGGAGGAGGATGAGGAGGGGAGGGGATTAAACAACTGCTGTTGATCTCTGTATCAGAGTCTCGGCTCCATGCAGCCGAACAAATGGAGAATAAAAGCAATGCAGTGCATGAACTGTCTGGGATGAGTGGAGAGACATAAAAGACAGAAAGAAGAGAGAAAAAATAGAAGGAAAAAATAAGTTGAAAGAGGCAGACTTGGAAAAAAAAAGATCTTTCTGGAGTGTATATAAAGTGTCTGAGACTTAGGATTGACTAGGCATGTAAACAGGAAGAAAAAGGTATTATTTTTTTTAATATACACTTATACATAAGACTTTAATAATTTAATACCTTAAATTATTGTATAATGCATTAAAAAACATTATTAATGCTAAATGTCATTGTGTAACCGTGTGTTGTAATGCATTAGAGTTTTGAAGGTCAATGTGAAATCAGCACATAATAGATGTTCCTGTCTTATTGTAAATGGTAAAGCGCTGAACATTTTCCTAAAAAATGTTTGTTTGTATCTCAAAGCAATTTCCGTTTCAGCTGTTGGATGTCACCAAGTCTTATTTTTCATCCTCTTCTCCAACCACCTGGATCAAAAATGCTGACTTTTCACCATCCAATCAATTTCCGAAGTATAAAATCAAATAATTTTCTTGTTGAATATCTTGTTACATAAAATGTGTTGCAAATGCAATTTCATGCTGATTTTAAAGGTACTGTATGACTATGAATACACTGCAATTATCTGCATTATACATATTATATAGCAATTAATTGAATAAATTAAATAATTTAAAAAAAAAAATCATAAACAGCTGCAACCAAAGTTTTAAAAAACTGTACTGTACTTACACTACCAAAATGTTCCAAATAAATAATGTATAGTAATACTCAGAAAAGGTAAAGAGATGTGAGAAAATACAATGCATGTCATATCTGCATTACGTTTAGCAGCAGCAGCTCTTAAAGTAATAGCGGCCTAAATAACCTAATAAACCAGTTGCTGTGCCTAATCTATTAGTTGCTAAATGTTAAAACTGATAGCTCTCAAGTATACAGTAATGTTGAATGGCTATCCATGTTTAAATATTAGGTAAAACAACTATATAGAGACATCAGTAGTATTGATATCAGTGAAACTGGCCTTCAGTCATAACAAAAAAATGGCATTAAACAAATATTAAAATACAACGTTTTTATGTTGATGTTTTTAAAGACTTATCTCTTCTCTCTTGCATTTGACAGTATTTAATTTTATCTACTAACTGTGTGTTATACTGTGTTACTGTGTTTTATCATTTTTAAACATTATATATAAATAAAACAGAACAGAATAGAATTTGAAGAATTTGTAAACTTATTGCATTATAAAATTATATATTTAAAAACTTTAATGTTAAGTAGATTAAGTAAAATCACAATTAATTTATTTTCAATGAATTAGCTATTTTTTAATCAATTGACAGAATTAATATACACACACGCATGCTATTTAACATTAAATAATTAATATTTTTTTATATATGAAACACTGTTAAAAGTATAATTGACAATGAAAAGAATGGCAGTAAAAAGTGTTTTTGGGTTAGATAAAGTACAAATAAGTAGAAATATGCACTTATGTGCACAATGTACTCATAATAATGTGCAACTGTTCATGTTTTTATTTCAAAAAATATGATGTACTTTTGACTAAACTCAACCCTTCAGATGGTTTTATGATTGAAATACCCCAAAGTATAGTGAAACCACATCAAATTCGGCAATAAAAATACAGTATCGACCATAACGTAACAGTAAGAAGTAGAAAAATCCCACTGTCATTGAACATTGAACACTGATAGTGCCCTAACATCACCGTGCGTAAAACACAAAGCAAAACAGCAGATGGTTAGCACAAAGATTTTATCTCTGTCTGAAGAACAGGTACAGCTTGACATGAAAATACAAATGATGTCATCATAACAACAAATGAAAACACAATGGCTGGCACACCAGAGGGAGGACGGCACAACCCACGCAGTCAAATCAAGACAGCATCAATATCCGACTGAGCTTTAGACTAAAGCACCATTAGACGGAGTGGTTTTGATGATAGTTGACCACGCTCCATTAGCACGAGACGCTCAGCAGCACATCTGCTCTGTTTGCGTTCATCTTTGATGCAGATGCAAAGAATTAATAATTAAGGTGATTGCATTTCCTTCTAGATTCTTTTTGAGCTATAGACAATGCCATATTGACCAGGATGACTCGGATCAATGAAGATAAGACCGAACAAGACTGGAAATCCAGCCATCAGGTGAGAAATGGCAGGTGTTGAGAGATGGGTGAGAGGGAGGGGTGCAAGTGGAGGAGCTGGTGAGAAGTGTGACTAATATGATGAATTCATCGTAGGATTCTGTGGTAAAACTGTATTTGGTGATCACAGGGAATCCGCTGAAATAAGATCAGTCCAGAGCTGTGAATAATTCCATTAACACCTGCAGTCTGGAGCCAAATACTCCAATACAACACATCTCACTGGAACAAGCACACAGTGCACAAAGTTTGTTTTCTTTGTTTCGCAATATAGCAAAGCTTTACAGTCATGCACATATATAATTCACAATGAGAAATGGTGTTCCTGACACAAATAAATCACTAAAACTCAACGGATTCTTTGGATTACCACTGAAAATTATTTCTATACTCGACCTTCTACATTTACTGTACTGCACCTGGAAACCAAATAAGTAAGCGTGCATTTTATCTCTGACGGTTTGAAAACATGACTGAAAATATACAAATAAAGTGATCCAAATCCTTTTCAGCTGGGATTACTTCTCAAAGTGGATGAACATCTGGTAATACATGTTATGCATTACATTAAAGTGCAAAAGAAAGAGTCGAATCTGAATCATTGAAACAAGCCGTTTTTGAAGATGCGTCCCAAGCCATGTCAACACGAAATATTAGCATATTCCCCCGCCCACTCGTTGGTCTTTTAGCATTGGTCTGAATGAAAATGCTAATTCATTCTTTGCCACTAGGTGCCGCTTTGAGCATTAAAAGCTCACAAACACATCACCAATCACCGGAGGGGTTTGGAGAAATGAATCCTTGAACAAACGTTTGGGAGTCATTGGACACATATAAATGCATATTATAAGAAAATGAAAGTGTTTTTTGAGCTTTCGCACATAGTCTGTTGTCTGGGACTCCCAAAACCAAAATTTGAACCTTTCATAACTCATAATAGGGACACTTTCATGAATAAGCTCCAAGTAAAAAGTAATTTACATGTTTTCTTTAACACCAATCTCATGTTAACACTAGCGTTATTTTAGTATTAAACAGATTTTATTTTTTTAATTGCTTTCTTTTCAATTTTAGTTGATTTTTTTGTCAAATTATTCTAGCAAACTATTCCAAAACAGCACTAAAGGACGTGCAAATTTCTGTGGGTGATTTACGAACAAAATCACCCAAATAAAGAACAGAGATGCAGTATCTTATTTACATAATGTCCAATGCAATATTAATTGGTTGAAGCCGCAAATTTAATTTGAGTTTTATTCACACTTATTTTAGTGCTCTAACTTTGCCACTGCAACATTTAGAATTTTTATTATTCTAATATTTGGACTAATTTCAGGTTCATTTTATTAACAAAAATGTCTTTAATAGTTTATTTAACAATAATAATCCTGGATAACATGTAACATTAACATTTTACGATTTTAAGATTTTTTATTTCAATATTTATGAACCCTTTTCTCACAGAAACTTAAGTGCATTACTGTAAGGTTTTTCATTATTTTTTGTTACTATTTATGTTCTGTGAAATATTTTCAGTTGACAGCGCAAAGACATACAGATTTAACCTAAATTAAGAAATATTTGGTTTTTCATGTCGAGTACAAATTAAAACATTTTTGCACATGCATCTAATACATATACATGGCATATTAAATCCAGCTGTGATATAAACACAACTGGTCTACATTTTAAGAAACTATTTTCCCTGCAACTCATAATTACAGTAATTATCTGTTAAGACTAAAGCTATTTGTAAAGCATGTCAAGAGGGAACTTAAGTGCAGGTTTAATGTGACGGCTCTGCATGATCCTCTTAGTTCTTTAGTTTGCATTCATGATGATGCTGACAAAGGAGATTCACAGCTACAAACAGTATTAATTACACAATGATTATAATCAGTGTTTAGCTATAACCAGAACCAAAAAAATATATATATATATACTAACTTCCACTCTAACAAACATCAGAGTATTCACAAAGAAAATCTTTACAAATCAAAACACCTTCCACTTATTAAGGACAAATAAAATTAAATAAAATAAAAACAGATAATGGCACGTGTAAGCATTAAGACTGAAATCACACAGTAAAAATCCTGCTCAGTGTTCAAGAGAAATGAACCCAGCTGTAATGCTGAACTATATTAAAACTCTTCATCATAAAAGTGCCATGTTCTTTCCTGTGTGAATATCTGGCTCAGCAAAAACTCAAAGTGATTTTTAAAAGAGCATTTAATTCAAAAATGAATATTCTGCCATTATTTACTCAACTTCATGCTTCATATTTATGCTGATATAATCATTATACACTATAATCATTTATTCCATTACATATTACAGCATACAAAAATAAAACATCAAAAAGTAAATTACAATGTACAGTATTTACAGTAAAAATGTATATTAGTTAAAATGATTAAAATACAGTTACCCTATGACGCCCAAGATTAAGATAATCTAAATGTAGGGTAAAGCAGAGTAAATGAACATTCAAAACTAAATATATATAGTATCAAGTGACAGATTAAATAAATTTTAACAAATCTAATAAAAGTAAAAATAAATAAATAGAACAAATAAATCAGCCAACAGATGATGTTACATATATTCTGCATCCCTGAATATGATAGAATAATAGCTAAAATGTTTGTCTGAAAAGGCTTGTAAAATTAAGTGCACAGATGCACGTACAGCTTTCATGGCTTCTGGTGTTTGTCTGTAATTTTCTGAGCTTGACAGGTCTTTTTATAATAAATTGCAGAACTTCAAAAACTCCTTTTGTGTTCTAAGTAACAAATAACAGCACACAGATTTCAAGCAACAAGACTATGAGTAAATATTGACAGAATGTTTGTTTCTAATAAGCACATTTTTCCTGGTTTAAGATAGAAACTAAAAAATGCGCTGTTAAGTGTGTCTGAAGATTTGGATGTCGTGAGCTGGAGCTTCCACTTTTTTAAATCAGTGTTGTTGGGTAAATCACGCAAAAAGCATGACTGCAAAGAATTATTCAAATCTGACCTTCCCAAAACAAATATGCAGGTAGAAAGCAAACAGCACCAGACATGAATATTTAACAAGACAACAAAAATGAAACCCTCTGAGGGGAGATAAACAGCATGCAGTTTGTTCTTCAACAAGCTGGAGTGGGTGGGACTACAGGGAAGAGATCAGCCTGTGCATAACCATATTATCAATGCCATTTATTGTTCAACATGTTAAGAATTCCATAAAAAATGTATTTTTTTTTGATTTGATCATTCTTTTCCCTCAATTCTCTGAACAAGAATGCAACAGTACTGTATAAATGTAAATGAATGGTGATGGAGAGAGAGAGAGCACGAAAGAAATGAAATATATCTGCATTATTAATTAACATTGCTGGCATATCTAATCATGCATTCATTGGTCTGCCTGTGTAGATTGATGACCTACAGGAATATTCCCTCTTCATTAAAAAATAATTCAAATTGCTCTGTGACTAAAACCAAGTAGCAAATTTCACGAGGGAATATCCATATCCATGCTGCCATACAGACAGGTTGAGCTATGGTATTTCTCAATAACTGTCAAATATTAAATAACATTTCACTATCAGTGAACTATTTATTATTCACTATTAAAAAATGCATATATATATATATATATACATATTAATTATATTTGGTTTAAATTAATATTGATATTATATGTGTTACTCATGTATGTAATGACACAGTATTTCAAGATCATAACAAAGTCATATATATTTTACATGTATGCAAGGTCAAAAAACACTTTAGTTTTCTCCAAAAATAGATTTAATTAGACGTAGAACGTGGGCATACATTATGCAAATATGTTACTTAGTGACGTGTAGCCGTAACAGAAAAAGATTCGAATTGCTGACGACTCATTTAGGCGAATGTGAGCC
>JAUCMR010000059.1:955270-985442 GCA_032357425.1 Enteromius argenteus | reverse complement strand
TATATATACACACACACACTACCAGTCAAAAGTTTGGAAACAGTAAGATTTTTAAAAATATTTTTATGTTTTATATTTCTTATGTTCATTAAGGCTGCATTTATTTGATCAAAAATACAGGAAAAAATTACAATATTATTGCAATGTAAAATTGTTTTTTTCTATTTTAATATACATTAAAATGTAATTTATTCCTGTGATGCGCAGCTGAATTTTCAGCATCGTTACTCCAGTCTTCAGTGTCACATGATCCTTCAGAAATCATTCTAATATGCTGATTTATTATTAGAATTGGAAACTGTGACCTGTGATATTTTTTTAGGATTATTGAATGAATAGTAAATTAAGAAAATATTTATATTTTTAATAAATGCTGTTATTTATAATGTTTTATTCATCAAAGAATTCTGAAAAAAAAAAAATGCAGCTTCAAAAAATAAAAAATAAATAATTGCCATTATAACTTTGCCAACACTGATAATTCTAATAATAAATCAGCATATTAGAATGACTTCTGAAGGATCATGTGATATATATAAACAATATTTTATTTTATCAGTTTTATAAATTTTTCAATGAATATAACATTATTAGCAAGACTGATTGAATTTATATGAAATAAAATGGTGCTCTAAGACCTTGAGATCTTCAACATAATAATTATATGCAATTTAAATAACATTTATGATTTATAAATTATATAAAATTTACAACTACATTATAAAATGCTGAAAATTGTAATATACATATATATATATATATATATATATATATATATGAAAACTTCACTTCACATTATATTCTTGAACTACTGTGTCATTACATACATCAGTAACACTTTGATGACTAGTAATAGTTATTCTAGGCCTTAAACTCAAGGGCACCGTAGAGCCAAAAGACACAAATACAAAGCCCGACTGGACAAGCTAATTAACATCCAGTCAGTGCATGAATTATTGAGTTTTTAATCCCGTCAGCTCACAGTAGGGTCTTCACCGGGCAGGTCAGGTGACTTGGTGGGGGGAAGGGGAGGGGGACACTCATATTGAGTAACAAGCTCCCTAAACATGACAGCCTCTGGTCTTTGAGATTTGTAGGTCGGAGAAAACAAATACTCTCCAGGGCCTCCTTTGTGGAAGAATGACAGGATAAACAAAGCTTAGGAAAGAAAGGATGCAGATATCTTTTACAGGTGATTAATCACCCTACATGAACTGCCTATTAATACGCTGCAACTTCATTGGTGAGCAATCTGCAAATTGCTGCAAAAACAACTTGTTTTTTGACAATTTTCTAAAATTATGTTTTTTTTTTTTCATTGTGCATTCCAATTAATCTCAGTCAAACTGCAGATGGTTTATTTTGATTAGGTTACAAATACATGTAACTTTAAAATATAGCTGACTAACATGATAACAATACAAAAAATTTGAATTGTTTTTGAAAATGTTTGAAAATTGAGTTACCTGCTTTTGCAAATTAACTCTACATATGTTTACATCTTGCAATTCTGACTTTCCCCCATAGAATTGCGTGATACTAACTTGCATTTTAGACTTTTTTCTCAGAATAGTGTGATATAAACTCACAATTGCGAGAAATAAAAATGTATGTTTTTATGTAAAAAAAAAAAAAAAAGGGCAGAATTGTGATATGTAAACTCGTAATTGCAAGATAAAAACTCTCAATTTGCTTTTTTATTTAGTGGCAGAACCTGGTTTCCATAGTTAAAGGGATAACAAAAATTAAAACTGACATTTTCTGTCTATGGGAAAATAAATGATGGCAGCATGTCCATTTTTGCATGAACTTTCTCTTTAATGCTACGTTTAAATGATTTACATTTCAGCTTTAACTCCAATCACAGCTGCACTAAAGTGTTGCCTGACTGGCACCTGCCCTGTTTCCCTGCATTCCTGTAAGATCCCGCTCAATCTTGCTTTCATTCACTCAGTTCATTCTACTCAACGGGGCTGCGCTCAACTGGAAAATTAGGTTTCTCCACTAAAATGAGCTCTGCCTGCTACAGACCTATCAGAGACCGGGCAGAAAGCTGAGGCTAAAAGAGAAACGATAATCGAAAGAAAACTCGAGATGAGAATGGGACGTCCACCTGTGTATGCTCCCATGAGCCCAGCTAAAGATCGGAGGCGTACAAAGGTCAAATCATCCATAAGTCAGGAGAAGCATCGGGGACAGCTGATGTAAGGAGAGACAGACACTCTTCTGAAACAATCCTGCCGCGCCTCGCACCTCAGACATAATGAGTTCATTCAGAGGAGATGAACCTCAGCCTGCTGTGTTACACATGAATTTGCTTCAGAGGAAAGAGGGAGAAAGAAAGAATTGAGTGAGAAATGAATGAATGCTACCTAACAGCATCATTAGAATGGAAAGATGGAAAGGTGCATGGCTGCAGTCTGTTTTCCAAGAAAGCGAAAATAGAGTCAAGAAAGTTGCAATTTAACCATTATTTTGATATGCTATTAATATGTTAATAATCAGATTTTTTAAAGTATTTTATTTTTAGTATTATTTTAAAAACATTTTATTAACAAAAAAGTCATTATTTTATATATTAATATAATTCAGTTTTATTAATTGACTCAATGCAATTTTATTGAACCATTTTAGTAGCGTTTAAATACATTTAGTCAGTCAAGAATTTATCCAAAGAGACATTTTGGACAAATAAAAATAAAATAAAACATTATAAAATAAGCATTTTAATATATTAAAAATCACCATAACGCATTCTGTATTGCTCATGTTACAGGCATAAATAACAACCTAAATAATATTAAATAAAAGCCATTTTATCAATTTTCCAAATGACCAGAATTTATCATCTATTAGATTTTTGACTTCCACTGAAGGAAGAAATTAAGCCATCTCATATCTTTTAACATTATTAATATTAATAATTTTCATTTATTAGCTCAAATGGCACAAGTTCGGGGGCAGGAACATTAAGGTTTTTAAGGAATAGCATTAAAATTTGTAAAAATTCACATTCACAAATCTCTAGCAATTGTTTTCCATGATTACATTTTTAATTTTAAGTATAATAATTCAGTTTAACTTGTCTGCATTACAGACACAAATGCTATTTCAAATTATTTTAAATAAAGCTGTTTTATCACTAAGTGACCAGACTTTATTATCGATCAGATTTTTGTTTCAGTCACAGCAAACAATCACAGTAAAAGAGATTTGCGCTTTCAAATGACATAAATATAAACATATATATATATATATATATAAACAAAATTAAGAAGCTATTTTAAAACCATAGAGAAATGTCCAGGATGTGCTGTATTTCTCGACAGGCCGTGTTAAGGTGAACGTGTCTGTCATAGAGTAAAAGTCACCTCTTTGTAAATTAGAATAATAAATGCGGCTGACATTCCAATCTGTGAGGGTCACACTGAATCAGTTCAACTCTTTAGTCACACAATTTATAGATAAGACTAATGGAAGAGCAGCCCTGCCAATCTTAATATCTTACCCTGGGGGGAAAAAACCCACAGACCTCTGCTTAACGTAAGATCAGACTGGTCCTCTCCAACCAATCACTTAAAGGTGCATTACTTTCCTTGGCCTTTTAATTAAGTGCACACACACCTCATCAGCCTTGTACACACACACACACACACACACACACAAAACAAGCACAATTCCAAAAATTCCATTGTCTCTCTTAAATCAATATTTCAGTAAATTAACAGCAAATTCGACTCTTACACTATATTCCAGGTCTACTCATTTAAAAGCCATTGTCTCCAGATAATTGAATCAGTGAGTTTAACTCAAGATACCGATAAGTCTGGTGCCTTTACTTAACCCTCTAGTGCTGTTTGGACATTTTTTACCTAAAAAAATAATATTTTTTCTTCACTGAAAAGGTACAAAACTTCCTATCGGCACTTAACAGTCCTGAAAAAAAAAAACATTTACATTTGTTTAGGAAATGAATGGGAAGCAAATTTCATCTGGTACTGTGCCCAAAATTCATATTTTAACTACTTTAGATTTATGGCTTTGGTTTTCATGCAGAGTAATACATGTTTTAGAAAATCTACACTTCGTATAAAATTTTAGAACAGTACTTATTGTGAATTTGGAAAAAAATACATTTAGAAATATAGTACAAAATTCAATCTCACTTTTATAATTTGCCAAGTGTCTTCTTTAAAAAGAAAACAAACTTAAGTCTGCGATTCAAAGCACTCAAGATGTACGACAGTTTAAGTTGGAATTTTTTATTTGAGGTCTATGCTCAAAAAATGGTTAGTGGGTAATAAATGAATCCCTATTCCCCATAATTTAGTACCATAAAAACACAAAATGTTAAATAAAAACATTATTGTACTTAAATATAGTACAATTCATTCAACTTAAATAAAGGTTAGACAGGGTTACAGTATATTAAAAGATAGGGTTCTCAAGTTCAACTAAAGGACAAGATTATGAGCGAATTATGATTTGAATTGCTTCAGAGGACTTGGTATATAGTGCACAAGTCATTCAGACCACTCTAGGTTTTTTAAAATAACTGAACGGCTTCATGCATCATGAATCAGACTGATATGGTTCTCAAGTTCAAGTAAAGGACAAGATTATCAGTGAATTATAATTCCCTGAATGAAGTTTATATAGTATATACTTAGCATATTGTGTCATTTAGACTTATTATTATGCTTTTTGGTCACCATGAACACAGCTATTTTTAATCGTTTTTTTGGGTCATTCTGTGTTTGTTGCCTCTGTCTTGATGGTGAAGGGTTAAACTGTCGCTAAGGGACATCTGATGACAAGTAGGCGGGTTTTGGCATGCCACATCCTGCCATCCCATCATACCCTGTTCAGACCGGTTACCTCTTAGCTGGGAGGGGGGACTCTCTCACCTGCAACCCATCACACGAACTGCCGAATATGCCCTCTCAAGCTGCACAATAACACACTAATAGAACATTAAGGATTCACTGGAGCACAGTTTTACGGTGGATATTTATAGCAGACGGTGCCCGGTGCTAACGTAAGGACTAACGCCATACGGTTCTCCCCTCCCTTCCTCACACAGGGTGATTAATGAGGAGTCGCTCACTATACAGAACATCACAGTCCACTGGAGTCTCCCTGTTTAACACAGCCGGTCGCACCAGCAGACAGCTAAGTCCAAATATCATTCTGTTTCATCATTCATTTTCCTGTCGTTCCCAATCAGGATTCCACAATTATGGGATTTATGTGTCTGACGTCCATGTGAAATCCGTTCGGGATACACTAGGATTGGTATGGCTTAGGATGGTTTACTGGATTGCTGTGGGAGTAGGGTTTATGACGCTGAAAAATGTACAGCCTCATAAACCAATGTTAAAATATAAGTAGTGGACTTGAATAAAACAAATAAAAAAATAATAAAACAATTATAATAAAACATATTATAATAAAACAAAAATAAAACAAAATAAAATAATGAAATTGGTCAAGAAATAGTTCAAACTTTTTTTTAAATATTGCAATTCTTTTTTTTAACGTATTTAACAGTCACAGTGAAGAGTTTTTCATTGCTACATAAAAATATATTTCCAATTAGATGTTGAAAAATCCAAAAAGGTTCCAAAAAATGTTGTTTTCAGCACTGATAATAAGAAAAAAAGTTAACTGAGCTCCAAGCTAGCATATTAAATGATATCTGAAATCATGTGAAAGTGTTGTATTGGCTGCTAAAAATTCAGCTTTGCCATCAAAGAAATAAATTACATTGTAGATCCTAACCTGTGTTATATCTCATGTTTCAATTTACAAAATACATGGCCTACTGACTAAATACATATGTGAAAAAGCTATATATCTATGGCAGCACAACTAGCCACTAATCCACACAATTTTCATATAAAATACGATTTTCAAGATTCATACAACAATCTGGAGACAGACAGAGCATATATTTACTTAAAAATAAACAGCCATTTGCTGTATAGGTTTCCCATATTGCTATATGCTCTCAAATATAAAGGTTATCTGCATCTATGAGTTCATGAAAAACGTTTTTCATTCTTGGAACTTTTTCATTGCACATAAGGTTCTTTGTAGTGGGAAAAAAGTGCTTTTGGGAACCAAATAATTGTTATTTTGTGAAAACATCTATGTAAAACTTATACTAATAAAAATGTATGGTTCTTTGGAAAAGTAAATCAGTTACATTTTAAGGTCCTTGCATCATCACATTGGTTCTTAAAAGATGCAAAAGGTCTTCTAAATAACTAGAATGTGAAACTTCTTAGCAGGGTTTAAATAGGTTCTCCTGTGGCTTTTGTGACCTAAACGCCTTTGGGTTCCAGCAGGAACCTTAATTTTTAAGAGCATGGTCTTTCAGTGCTGAAAAGCCCTCTGTGATCTGTAATAGAAGTGTGGTTTGACACCATTGCTCCTAAACAAATCAATAATCCTATCTAGGCCTGCCAGCTGCGTTTATGAGTGGAAAACACATGCACAAAGGACTTTATGTGACATAATCACTGCATAATTCCTGCTAACAGAGCATGACCATTCACCCAGTTTCATTCGAATGTGCTTTTAGATAACAGCTGGAAAAGAAAAGGCACTTTTCACAAAGCAGTTAATGCAGAACCAGCATTGATTGATCGAGAGCAGATATCGGCCCATACTGATCGATCGAGGTGTGAGTGAGTGTGCGATTCCCTCCAAACCTGATGGCGGTCTTCTCCATGGCATCAGGGCTGTCGACAGAGGGCAGGTCATCAGCTAGAATCTCCTCCGGGCTCCGCGGGTCAATCAGGATACCCCGTTTGTCTTTGTCCTTGATCCCGATGCCTGCTGTGATGGCGTTCCACAAAGCATTCTGGGACTTGGAACCTGATGCAACAATCAGAGATCAAAAGCTCAGAGGGGCGCAGATGACAGAATGCAAGAACAGGGCAGAGAGAGAGAGAGAAATAGAGATAGAAAGGCAAAGGAAGAGAAATGATTCATGCCAGTTTCCTGTTTTGCAAACAGCCAGTCAAGAGGTGAAGGTTTAGCTGGTTAGTCACAGGATATTAACGCTCAAGTGATTGTGTTAAATAAATATTTCCACAACTGAGTGAGTGCCTGTTGTCAAAGATGTCAGGATGCAGGTTGCTGAATGATTTCTAACACCTCTCACTGCTGTTAGGATTACAGATCAGTGTGTTTGATCAATGGAGACCGTCAGGTTTTGCTTGTAACAATCATACCTGTTTTCTCACTGTGGCAGGAAACAATTTTAAAGTAAGAGTCAAGTCAACAACAAAGTTTCGATTTGATTCCACATACTCACGTGCGAATCGTGCCAGAGGTCTCGCACTGCTCTCTCCGGCTTCATTCGCCACTGTGGAGAGAAAGAACGAAACGCACAGATGGATGAGTGATGAAGACCTTTCTTCAACAATCACGATGACTCACCACAATTTTTTATTTTTTTTAATGAAACTAAGAAAATTGCTTTTTTTAGTTTTATGAGAAATCAATGCTGTTGTTTATCTCGTTTACCTGATGCTAATTCCTGCGTGCATTAAAATTAAGCATAAATCACTTCACTCAGTTTTTCATTTGCATATCACTCATGAATATGCAAGCGATATGGTAATATGATAACTATAAAGTAAATGTTTAAATATATATACACAGTACAAGGGTGGAATATTTAATATTATAGAATAAATATATAGAATTTTGCTATTTGTCCAAAATGAGAGGCTATGGAAGCTTGTTTCCACCACATGATGAAATAAAAACATAAAAATATAATAAAAAGTAACTGCGACTTCTAATCTTTTTTTTTTTCCGTAGAATTGTGTGATCTAAACTCACAATTGCAAAATATAAAGTCAGAATTGTGAGATATAAAGCCACAATAGCAAGACATAAACTTGCAATTCTGACCTTATTACTAGCAAATGCCAGTTTATATCTTTTTTTTTTCTCAGAACTGCAAAATGCAAACTTACAACTGAGAAAAAATGTCAGAATTGTGATATAAAAAGTCACAATTACCTTATTTTTTAAAATTCAGTGGCAGAAATGGGCTTCCATATTGGTAGATGAGAATGAGAAATGAGAATAACAAAATCTCAGTTGTTTTTCCTAAACATAGCTAACTGAAACTACTCCTGAAGTCTGCTTCAAATCAAAGGTTTCTCATAAGAAACAATCTAGCAATCTCACAAGTTTCAGATAAAATCTCACAATGTCTCAAACTGTGCTCAGATGTTAAAGTCTGCAAATGTCTGGAATTTCTAAGTGAATTCAAAATTTCTCATTCACGTCCAAATCATCTGGCTATGCCAGACACATTCATTACCTACTTAACAACTACCATTTTTACTTTAGAATAAACAATTGAAAGCATTTCTGAAATCATCTCTGAAACTATGAAAGAGAAAATATTTTTTCTACAGAACAGAGGAGTGAAAAAGTCAGCGGTTTGGTGCTGTTTGATTTAGAGAATACAAAAATTAAGGTCACAGATAAATGTGTGTGACATATGCGTGATACCACAGCCCTCCTCCATTCTCCATCAATGCAGACATAACTCCTGCTCTGATTTAAACGCTGTCAGCTGCTAAAGGGACATCAACCATGAGGTTTTTCTGTGTTTACATTAAGAGTTTCTATTGAAAAAAAAAGCTCCTTGTTAAACCGTGCCATGGCTTTTACGCTTCTGAGCAGTAAAATTGTCAAACAGCCTCAGGATGGATGAGTACAAGAAGCCTTATGAGGTCAAAGAGGCCACTTTCAGCTTTGTTTAGATGCGCTGCTGTAAAAACTGAACGAACAGCTCCCCCTGCAGGCCACCTATCGACACTCAACTAATTACACTAATAACAACTGATGCTTACCGAATCCACAAGAGGTTTAGAACCCCTAATAACAAAACAGAAGGTTACAGACATCTAGAAATACATCAAATTAGCAGCTACGAAACTGAAGCTGTCAATTAGTCTGATTCGTGAGCGATTGGTCGTTTTTAATGATTCATTCATTTGTGAATCGTTTGTGAAATGATTCGGATGTGTGAGAGAGTTTGTTTTAGGATTCAGAACTTCAGAACAAACGAAGATTCAAAAGAAAGGGGGGTTAAATACACTTTTTATTAAATATATAAATTTAATGAACAAAGATTCACGTTCCTAATAAAAAGCAAAAAATCTTAACTTAATCTTAATAGGGCTACCATCATAATTCATAATCCTATAACAATAGATATATAAATATATATAATATATTGCAATTAACTCTATTCACAATTACAGTTTTTATTAATATTTTAAATTGCCTTTGCATTTTCAGTTCACTTTATGTTTAGTTGAATTCTTCGTATTTTTGCGTTTTTATAAGTTTAGTTGTTTTCATCAAATATATTTTATTTCAGTTTTATTACAATCAACACATTTTTGTAATAGATAAATACATCACGTTCATTTTAGCACATCAACCCTGGTGCTATAGAGTTTTTTTTTTTTTTTTAAGTTGAACATAAATAGCCTGTTAAAGGCATGAAAGACAGTAAGAAGAAAATACGAAGCACTGAGAATCAAACAGGTGAATAAAAGAGCTGAAAGAAAGAACCATTACATGACAAAGACAGAGCGAGTGAGATAGAGAGAGACGTGAGGTTGTTAAGTGGGGACTGCCGGTCTGTGGGGGGCACAGGGGTAATGAGAGGGAAATCAGAGAGGAGCCTTTAGCACGGCGAGTTCGTCAGGCTGCTGAGTGTCCAACGAGTCAGTACTCAGGAGAAGAGGAAGGACTCTTCATTAGCGATAATGACTCCCCCTGGGCAGCTCACACTACTCCTCTAATGTGCTGACGACAGAAAGGCCCCCGGTGAGGGGCGCACGCTATCATCCTCACCTCCCCTGCCAGGTAACCAGCAAAGACCCCTTTATCCTTTTAATCCACCCCTCTGGATCTCCTTTACAGTACATACAGGTCTCTATATGTATATACAGTATGTATGTGTGTTTCTATATCAATAAATAAATTAAAAACAATTACTAGTTAATAAATGTTGATTATCTTAAATATTATTATTAAATCTGATTTATACATGTGAATATTGTTTTAAAAAATGACTGTATGTGTGTGCATTTATATATACATCATAACAGTACACATTCATATATTATGTAGACAATAATATTTTTTTCATTTGAAAGCACTAATGTATATGTGTGTGTCTGTGTAGGCCATGTATATATAAAATTGTAAAAAAAAAAAAAAAAAAAAAACGTTTTAAATATTATTAATATATTACTTTATAATACATAATATTAATGTGATTTAATATACACACAAATAATTAAAAAAATATATGTAGCTCTAAATAATACATTTAATATCTTACATATATACATACATGCATACATACATAAAACCAATAAATAGTTATTTTATAATAATAATGTTTTTTACAAATATTAATTTATTACGTTATAATTACACAGACACAACACACATTTTATATTAGAGTACATATGTGACCTATAGATTATATATGAATTATTATATATAAATTATAGATAAATAGATTTATCATATCATTAATAATAAATTAACACAATTATTTTACAATTATAATATAAATGCATTTATAAATGATTTAATAAATAATTATTTTAATAATAATGTATATAATGATTATTAACATATTACTTTATAATATATAATATTAATATGATTTAATATATAAATACAGACAAATAATTAAAAATCATATGTAGTTTTAAATAATAAATTGAGTATCTAACATATACACATGCATACATAGGCCTACATGAGTAAAAATAAAAAATGTGTTCTTTTTATAATAATAAAGTTTGTTTTACAAATATTCAATCATTATTTTAAAATTACACGCACAAACGTATGTATATATAGTAATAACACAACATTAGAAAAAACATTAAATTAACATTAATAATAACAATTATTATAATTATTCCAAACACATAGCTTTGGGGTCTTCATACGGGCTCCACATCTGACCCAGAAGCCTAAGTGACTCCTGTACAGGTACTCTAATGAGGCCCCATTGGGCATCCTGCCCACACACACACACACACACGGGCAGCACTATGGGGAAACGAATGGGTTGGGGTTGTTTGTCAGGGAGAGGCAAGAATCACTAGGTCGTGACATCACATCCTGCCTCCGCTGGTGACCATGGAGACGGTAATCGCAAAGGCAGCATGGGAGATCCACAGGAGAAAACCCTTATCATGGGCCCAGTGCGATTTAAAAGCGTGACTGTTTGTGTGGGCTTCGGTTTAATGATAAACACAGGTTCCCGCGAGAATTCATCCCATCAAACAGAATTAATCTGACGGGTTAGAAGTCACAAAAAGACTCAGAATGATCACATGACTATGTTTTCCACCTGATACCTTTGATTTGAGCACAGTCGTGGTTTCTCCACTTCTTCATCTCCTGATTGTGGTCTGTTATATAAGCCCTTGACCTTGTAGGAGTATAATTACCGCCATCCGATGTTCTGCCGCAACAACTGTCATGTCACTTTGCCGTTCGAGTTCTCTTTGTTCAGCGCCTGCCTAAAATCGACTAACCCTGTCAGAAACATCAACGTCCTGATGTTGTGGCCCTCATCAGCTGACAGCACAATAAAAGAATTCACGATTCTTGGAGAACACAGAGCACTGTGACTCATTTTGAACTGAAAAAAAGTTGTTTCTTGTGTAATCTAATTGTACTCGGGCGACTCAGAGAAACCCAGAGAGACTGAAAGAGACATAATCACTTTGTTGCGTTCATGTTACTATGACACAACAGAAAATAGAGTTTGCATGCAAGGAAGGCGACCTCAAGCTGTCTTGAACCAATTTAACAAACCCTTGTGCTTGTGTTAAGATCTGTGACTCATTGAGACATTTCTAAACCCTTTTCTGAAACCTTCACATATGCATAAACACCAAAATTTAGAGCATACATATGCTAATTTAACCCTCATGCTCTTTCAGTGTCTGAGAGACCCCATGATAAATTTAATAGCTCTAAACATACAAGATTCTGATGTATCAGGTGGAGACATAACTAACTGTATGAGAACTGACTATAAAAGTGTGTTGACAAATTAAAAACACATCCTCCAAATATTTAGGGTTTCAAAAAAACTCAAATATGCTTTATTGTGATGGATATCCCATAGTAAGAATATCTGATTGGATTATTAGGATTTATTGCATTTCTTTTTAGCTCAAATTGACCCAAAACAGAAAAAATAGTACATTATTAGAGAAAAGTCAGTCATTGTTTTGTAAATGCATAAAACAAAGCAGCAATAACTTTGATTTGATATTAAAGTATTTCAATTAATAATAAACATCACCACCACCATAATAAACCACTGTTATTATTGTGTTTAATTATCATACTTCATTATAATAAATTATTATTATTATTGTGAATGTAATATTTCATACACATTTTTATTATGGTAACACTTTAATTTATAGTTACACCTATTAGTTGCTTATTAGCATTCATATAACTAGAATATTAGCCATTTATTAATGCTAATAAAGCACATATTAATGTTTTATTGTACATCCCTAATCCTACCAAATACCTAAAATTACCAGCTATCTTACTAACTAATAATAAGCAGAAAATTAAGAATTTATTGAGGGAAAAGTCATAGTTAATAGTTAACAAGTGTTACCGAAAATATGTATTATTATTTGTATTACTATTATTTTTTTTACTATTGTATTAGAAATTATAATAATATAATTATTTTAGAATACAATAATAATAATAATAATAATAATAAATACATAGAATTATATCATTTGGAATAATTATAATAAACAATAATAATAGACAATGAATTATTATTATTATTATTATTATAAAGGACTCTTAAATACTGTATAATGCAAAGTTAACCCTCATGTTGTGCTGAGACTGACATTTGTTTGAGGTGAACCAAAAACTAAACAGACTAATTAATAGTTTCAAAAACCAAAAGGTACTTGCAGCAGCATCATGTTCACTCATACTAAAAAAAATAAATAAACAAATAAAAAATCAGTGCTGGCCAAAGAAACACACATCCACCTACACATACCTGACCAGCTGTTCTTACCAATAGTGAAGCTGAAGCCATCAATGCTGAAAGTGGCACTCCGGCATTTTTTAAATCCTTGTTTTTTGGAGCTGAGCTCTGACATGTTCTCCAGTTGACTCGATCCGTCTGCGAGGGGAGAGAAACTCTGGAAACAGACTCCTCAGGTGGGAAAGCGTGCTCTGAGCAGGGACGTCAAAGATCAGAGAGGATCATTAGCGAAGGAAGTCACAGGGTTGACATCTCCTGCCGGGAGCGCATCCCATCTGTAAAAATCCCTCTTGAGCTCATCATACAGCCTGTTCCTCTGTTGCCTGCCTTTCTTACACTGTAAAGAGAATAAACACACAGATGGGAGATGTTTCTCTTTCTCTCTCTTCCCCTCCCGCTCACACTGTGACCCTTCCCACTGCTAAACTGTGCTTGATTACAGGCTCTCTCTCTCTCATTCACTGTCACACTCACTCGACCATTCACTTGAGCGCTAAGCATATATGCATGCACTGATCTGAGTCAGTGATACGCGATGATGTTTATTCTTGGATGCTTTCGTGTGTGTCTTTTTCAAACCTGTGTGGTTACTGTACGTGTGGGTGTGTGTGTGTACAAGCACACACGGGCAAGTGCTATTGCAAAAAGGCAACCTTTTTACAATGTTTAAACAAAGCTCTCTGCCAGAAATGCTGGCTGGATAAGATTAAAAGAAGGTTATAGTGGGTTATGGTGTCAAAAGCAATTAACAAAAAACATTTTACACTGAGAGTCCATATCGGAGCCATTCCGAATTACAATTTGTTTACAAACTCCACTTAAAGGGAAGGTTTGTGCAAAAAGCACACAGAATTTTGTCACTGTTTAACTTATGAAAAATGTTTTTTGTCTGCAAATTTGCGACACTGCATTACAAAAATACTGGAAGAAAAGATGCATGTAAATTCTAAAAATGTGCATAAAAGTGTGCTTAATACTAAAATGGAAACATATTTACTAAATAAATGCTCTGATGCGCAACAATAACTCAACATAACTTGTGTCAAATGTTTGTTTGATCATTCTAAACTATTGTCTACCATCAATTTTTACTTTCAGGTTTGCATTTCAACTACACTGAATTATTTTTCTTTTTAAGTTTCACTCAGCACTTGCTGCATTTTACAAATAATTACAAAAAATGGCAAGTAACAAGTCCAATAATCATTGTTTTATTTACGACTTTGGATCAACAGGTTAATTTATAAAATTCTCAACATATTATATTTGCTGTACTAACTTAATAACTTAATCATAATATAATCTGTATGTAAGTGCGACATATCGCCCTTTGAATATGGATGTTTCTTTCCTCCAGTAAAACAACAACGTAAGGTGTTCAAGCGAATGGTGCATTTAGCATAAGTTGGCCAAGAATTAACATCTGCACTTAAAGACTTGAGTGTGTTTCCGGTTCACTCAATGCTGATATAACATGCTTTTTTATTTCAATTACACACATTTCTGACTATCTCTTTGAAAACAGCTCTTTTAAACAGGACTTCGAGCTCATTTGAGTGATGCAACCACTCATTGGTGTTATGTTACGACGCTGCACGTACATGGCTGAAGCATCAGCCATTCTGTATCTCTATTTAAAGTCTTGAATTGCATTATCAAGAGACATTTACATTCATAAACCCTTCTAATATCCGGAGATCTACTGTAGTATTAACCCTGTAGCTTTTGTTAGTGTAGAACTGATTGGACAATACTGTAGAGGCGTACTGTACCGGGTGTAACAAAATACTCATTCAATGCTTTATGTTGCACTCAAGCATTTTTAAAGCAAATTCTGCAATTAAAGCACCAATATTACTATTGAACATTTAGGGTTTTAAACAAAACTCCTAAGCATAGTATTAAAATTGAGTTCATAACTCTTGCCGCACCATTTGTGGTTCAGGAGTAAATGATACATCAAATTTTGCTGCTTGTTGAGGAGTAGTGTGTATGTGCTACTACTTAAGCAATCTAACTGACCTTTTTTGTTGTTGTTGTTGTTTTTTTACATTGACATAGGTACCAATAGCCACTTAGAACACAATAGGAAATGCAACTTACAGTACATTTTCTTAATTTTTACACTGCTACATTACAATTTAAATTTATTTTTTTTAAATAATTTAATACTTTTATTCAGCTAGCATGCATTAAACTGAACAGAAATTACAGTAAAAACATTTATATTGTGAAAAAAGAAATTAATTTCAAGTAAATGCTATTCTTTTGAACTTTCTGTTCATGGAAACACTTCAAACTGGAAGTAATGGCTTCTTAAAATTTAGGAATAAATAATATTTAAAAATATACAGTACGGAAAAACTACAATTATTTTTAATTGTCATAAAGTTTCAAAATATTGCTGTTTTTAATATATTTTTGATAAAAAAAATTCAAGTTGGGTGCGAATAAGAAACATCTTTCAAAAACCTTTAAAAAAAAGAAACACACACTCACACACAAATAACAGACTCTAAAAGCTTGCAATCATTTTGGATAGAGATGCTATGTAAATTTACTGCATAATGTTTTCATAATTTCAGTCAGTTTTTCATATTAATAACAACTGAAATAACAATATTCTGCAGAAGCTGTGGTTTCCATGGTAATTTTATTTTGGAGGGTTCTCAACAAAAATACAGGTGAAATACAAACGTAATAAATAAATTTCTGTCGCCATCCACCTGAAGGCTAGGAGCCAATTTTGGTGTCACTTAGCAACCACAAAAATATGTGTCCTTTAGATTTGAGTCTTATTGCTGTGATCTGTTTTCACTAAGATTCTGTACAGTGTCAGAAGATGTCAGATCGAAATCAGGTGAGCGCGTTTAAGTGAAAATGAATGTTGTCTGGATATATGTTCTCGTAAAGAAGAGGTGAAGGGGTCATTCCATGTGTGCTGTATTCATAGTGATAATTAAACTGTCATATTAGTTCAATCCTATAGACTTCTTTAGGGATGGTGACCCATTCACGCTGTTTAAAATCATATAGCACTTGTTAAATTGCGGTATGGACGTATACGTGACTCTCCCACATGACTGCAATGTGATCTACCTCACACACACACAAGCTGAGTGGACGTTCCCATTCAGCTGTGTTTTTGAGCACCTGTTTTTCAAAGCCCCCCTCACCCACCTGCACAGAAAACAGAGACCAAAGTACAGCGTCATTACCCAGAAACACCTGCTGTAAACCTGCTGAGATTAAAATCTGAGAGTGATGATTCTGCATGTGGCTCTCTCTCTTTCTCACAAAGCTCACACACCTTCACCTGATGCGTTTTTACACCCCTGCGCTATTTATAGATTTACACATACATGTGTGAAGATTTACCCACACCTTTAATTCAAAGAGTCGCAGTGAGAGAAATAGTTATATCTGGGTCATTAAAGGGTTAGTTTAACCAAGAATGAAAATTCTATCATCACTTGTTCATCCTCAACTTTCTCTCTTCAACAGAACACAAACAAAATATTTAGTTGAATGTTAATTTTGCTCTTCAAACAAACAACAAACAAATAAATGAATTATGAGGTCTGTACAATTTCATAAATTAAATTACAAAAATGACAAAAAAATTAATTCATAAATTAATAAATAAATGAAAATGGTCCATACAACACTATATTATATATATATATATATATATAGAAATACTGTGATATATATCATACTATTGTAAAATAATACTGTATGTGTGTGTGTATATATATATATATATATATATATATATACACACACACACTATGAGGCCGTTGAATCCTTGAATCTGACTTTTTGATGTCTAAGGTGGGCAATATATATTATATTATATTACATTATATTATATATAACTATAAACAGTCAACTTTTAATAAACTATTTAACAAACAAATCATCAATCAGTTCTCCTCATTTCCATATTTGCATATTTAAACTTGCTGTGTCATGACTGGTTATGAGACATAAGATGCAGGACAAGATATACATAAGAATACAGCCTATACTTCCTTCTGTTCATTGTATAAAATGTAGCATTAGTAAACATGCATTAAGGTTCTTGCATATACAGTATTTATTTTTATGATGTTTCATCTTTGTACCTTTCACCTTCATTGTATGGAGGACAACAGCATTCACATTCTTCAAAAAATATCTTTTGGAGAGCTACAGAATAAAACAAAAAAAAATCATTAGGTTATTTATGGTGATCTTGAAATTGGATTGTAATATTCTATGCATGCAAGCATTACACATCACACATATCACAACTATTTCAAAGGCAATGGTGTTTTTCTACAGAACTGCTGTATCTGTCCATGGCCAATCACCAATTCACTCAAACAATGCAACAAGTAAAATAAAACCTCAGGGTCAGCCTACACTGACACTCTGACAGAACGGCACAGAGAAAAATATAAACCTCAAGGACGCCGAGAGCAGAACGAAGCAGGTTAACTTCTCTATCTCTGAGTGGGTGTAGCAGGATAAAAGCTTGGTTTATCTGATTCTGAAAAGACCATAGTCCACAAAACCCCACCCAGGACTCTCAGCTCACAGGTTTCCATGGCAACCAAATACGGCGCTCACAGGTTAAAAAAGTGCCTTTTTTGTGGTTTCACAACATGCTATGTTCCTGAAACATTCAGCGTATTTACAGCTGTTGGCACTCTAGTCAGAGCTCGTGTGGTTGGTTACATTTGTTTGGGGAGGTAATTGTGTTGCAGTCTGGAAGAAACACAAGCAATGAAATCTAAACTGTTTCTCTAAGACAGCAATGAGATTCAGTGCTGAACAAACGGAGAGTGGTGCTTAAGTCCAAGGGAGACTTAAAGGAATAGTTAATCACAGTTCTGTTAATAGTTCTGTTAATCACAAAAGCAAATATTTAGAAAAATGTTGGTAACCAAACGGTTGACTGTAGCCATTGACTTTCATATTATGAAAAAAACACTATGGACATCATCCCTGCAACTGCCTGGTTATCAACGTTCTTCAAAATATCTTCTTTGTGTTCAGCAGATGAAAGAAACTTTCTTGAGGGGAATGAAAGAAACTTGCTTGAGGGGAAGTAAATGATGACAGAATTTTCCATTTTGGATGAACTGTCCTTTGAAAAATTATTTAGAAAATATAAAAGTTAAAAACGGAAATTAAATAATAATTTAAAATAAAATAAATAAAAAGAATGTAATTAAAATGTTATCAGTTAGTGATTTGTAGTCCATTTTAATCAACCTTAAACATCACATTTCTGTATATATCAGCAAACTTAAAGTTATTAAGCATTTAAAGTTATATAAAGCAGACTTAAAGTTATTTAATTAATGACGTTTTTCAGTAAAATACTACATATTTAATTAAAATAATATTAAATTGAAAAATATGAATAACTTATGATTTAGGTCTCATACATATATATATGTATATATATATATATATATATATATATACATATATATATTATTTTAATTAAGTTTAATTATTATCTTTTTAAAATAAAAAAATAAATAAATAAATATGTAAGCTTGTGCCATCAGCAACTTTTGTATTTATTAAACTTCTGGAACAAAAAATAAATAAAATAATAATAATAATAATAATAATAATAATAATTGGAGTTAATTGTTTTACTTTACAAACTGCTAGTTTCTCTTAACAAAAAAGAAAATAAGTTTAAAAAAAGAAATATCTTCTTCATTCAGCAGAATAAATACTTCAAACACTTCTGAGGACAACCTTGAACCCAAAATTTCAGATCTACTGCTCTAGAATTGCATGGATCTCAATAATGACTCAAATTGTACTTAATTCAGTGATCTCAACATGATTATGAACTCAAACATTTCTCATCATTTTCCCGTCGTTCTCCTTCAAATGATTTGGGGTGCATTTTCCAAAAAGTAACTACAGTTACTAAGTTCCATCGATATCAATAAAGTTCAATGGAACTAACGACTAGCTAATGACGGTTTTGGAAAAAAACAACCCTGATAAGTGCTAATCAAATTCATGTTTTATCTTTACATTTTTATTGTACTACTGTACTACTGTCAACAATTGGTGCCATTCCTTTAAATGAATTCTTGAAGAAACATCTGATAAAGCTGATACTTAAAGGAAGCACAAGTGAGAAGTCTTTAGTCTCTTGTGCAAACTTTGAGCAATACAATCTTCTCTGGGAGTTTCCAATACTTACTCCTGGAGTATCACAGCTGTCTGAGCTTTGAACGCATAAATCACCTGTAAGTGCGAAACAAAGGTAACGTGTAAAACAATCCACCATTTTCATTTAAGATCACAAAAAGGATCCTGAAGGAGTTTTCTATTGACTCATGAATGTTTAAGCAGCTCCTACGCCTTATTCCGAGGTGGAGAGATAGAATAAGATGCTTTACGCTCCGTCGATTCCACTCTACGCGTTTGGCTCCGGTTACTTGCTCATCACAGTGAGAGCAGCAAACACTTGTGAGAAACTCTATCGCTCCGACAACAGACCTGATAAACCAATACACTTGTGTTACAGCTTCTGACACGCTTGGCTGCACTCGCCGCATCAAATGTCTTGTTCAAGAGTTTGTATGATTGAGCTGCTAAAAGCCTAGTGTTAAGTTCAAGCAGACTATCTAGCTGCAGGTAATGAACAGAGTGCATTGCAGAGGCTGTGATCGGTGGGTCTATGCTGCCCACCTCAGCACTCACAGATACCTCCACGTCTCAAATCATGCAGATTTGAATGCTTCATTTAAATATCTTTCATACTTACGCATACAATTAATGCTGCGATAATGTCAGTTGGAATAATTATATTAGATGAACGCACCTGAACGCCACTACAGTGTCTATTTTTACCGACCTTCTCAACTGGGAACATGTAAATAAGACAATTAATGTGTTTTAATTATTCCATATAACCTACTATAACAGAAGTGAATTTATTAAACATTTGTCTTTTTTTAGTAGGTTTGCAAGCTGGTTGATGACCACTGATACTGATTTCTCTCGTTTGGTCAAAATAGTGGTGAGTAAAAAGAGAAATGAAAGAGAACCCCCCCAATAAGTTCAATTAATTCTGACCAAAATCACTTTCGTGCTGTCATGTCATAATTAATCTATTAATACGAATCAAATCAAGTGCAGAAAATGCAAGCAAAAGCAGTTGCACACATTTTACAGGAGAAAAAACTTATATGTAATACTTAATTAATTTAATTTAGACGAAATTTTCCACAAAATTTTAAGATACTGAGATAAGCGAGGTCCTGAATGGGCTTCACCTCAAATTCCACTCCAAAGCAATGGATTTCTTATGTATTCAAAGCAATAAACATCCCTTTTCCAAACTTGGGACAGATACCGTATGTACTTTTTGTCACATGCATGCACTCAAGTGGCATCAGAGCTGAGGATAGTCTTCTGCAAGACAAGAAACGGCATATAAAAAAAGGAAATTATAGAAAATAGATCTCTCAATTAGACCTCTAAACTGGCCTGAACTCACTTTACAAATTTAACTTTTAAGAGTCATTTGTCAAGCTTAGGTGTCTTTGGAGATATGAGTCAGTCAGTCTACCACAGATGTTAAACGTTTGATGTCATGATACCACGGAAACTGAAAGTGAACATGCAAAGACTGATAACTTGGAGCCAGTGTTGCCAAGGTTTTGGTTTCGCTGCGTAATTAGATTATTTAAAAAATTCAAAAAAATTTTTGGGACTACTTTTATAATGTACAACAGCCACAAACAGGTTTATTTACACGTTTATTGCTCCTTCTAATGAAAACATTTTTAAGGAGTTTGCCATTATATTCATTTTGATGCTTGTGTGTGGATAAAACAGGAGTTAACGTTGAAAGGAGAAGAGAGAACCAAAGAGAAAAGAGTATTAGGCTATTAATAATAATGGCCTTGGCTGAGATCAGAAAATATCAGAGAGGATTTTAATTTAATATATGAATTAAAGAAAATTAAGAATTAGGGAAGTGAATATGCATTTTGAGGACAAAAATAGCCTTTAGAAAAATCTATCTACCATCTAGCTATGTGAACATGTACGTTTACATATTTAAATTCATATATTTTCAGTAACTTAAAAGGAATAAAATAGATTAAATAATCAAATACTACACAAACTACATATAAACTAGTCAAGCTAAAACCATCTGCATTAAATGTAATAATAACTGGGGGGAAAAGTTTATGTTAAAGCTCTTTATGGGAATCATCTGTGGACACAGGAACATTTTGGGCTTGTCTTCATTTCTTTTAGGAAAGTACAGTTTTGACTTTATTTCTTTTTTTTTTCTTTTTTCTGAGTTCTAGCAACCTGACTTCTTATTGACTTGACAGAAAACTTGCAATGCTTTCTCTGCCATGGAAATTAGCAACTCTGAAGGCAATGTAATCACAATTCATATTCTTTACAGCACAAGACATGAGTCTAAAGAGTCATTTAGTATGAATCTGAACTTTCAATCCCAGCCAAGTCACCATTCATATGTCGAATGAATCTCCCTCCCCAAAGGCCAATCGTTAGTAAGATAAAAGACCTTTTTAAAGAACACACGCACAAATGCAGACTGCCTTGGCAGTCTCAAAATGAAAATCACATCTGCAATGTGCTTCAGAATTGCAGATTATTTACTATGGCACAACCCTGTTGAAAAATGCTGGTTAGATATGTTTTAAAACATGGTTGCTTGTTTGAGTTAGCTTAAGCTGGTCATGTGCTGGTCCTGAGCAGGACCTTGTTGCTTAGGACCAGCACATGATTAGCTAATGGCTTAAACCAGCTCATGACCAGCCAAGCAACAGCTTCAAAAAACCAGCAGCCATGCTTCAAAAAATACCTAACCAGCATATGCTATTTTTTTTTTTCAACAAGGAATCAGGGTTGTCACTTAGTAATGGCGTCACAAATTTTAAACCCAAAATTAAGCAAAATAAACTGTATTGAGTCCTTGTGTTTTCAAGAAACCATAATTAATATAGCCTACAGTAGTATTAGAATACATTACAAAATGAAAAAGAAAAATAATCACCTGTTCTGACACCTCGATCGTGTCTCAATTCCCCGCGCTGGCCCATTGTTTTCTTTTTTTAGTGTTTCCTGAATTGACTTGTTGTCTATTAAAGTAGGAAAAATGTTTTCCATATGTTTAGTTGTTGACTGAAACAATATTTTGGCACACATTCATCCATCACCTGGTAGGAGCACAGGCAGATGGCAAAACAGACTAGTTTTATGACAAGTCCTCATCCTCAAAAATGGTTCTAAAGACATTTGTTTACTTTTACAATAAACCATTGTGTTTAAATAGTGTAAAATGTCCTATCCTGAAGGCCAGAAGCAAAACAAGTTGAGATCCACTTTTCTAATTTCAGTTTCAGAGATAACGCTTATTTACAGCAGGCCCAATCAGTTATATACAGCAAATGTGTTATATTTACATGTAAAACTTTTACAGTAATATCAGTAGCTAAACTGCTACAACATAATAAATCGCTTATGTATAAATTACAAATGGAAACATGTTGTTTTCAAATAATCTTGAAGCAAGTTTTAACGGGTAATATTTGCTAAACAATAAAAAACATTTTCTGTTTCTGGAATCAATAAGAGAGAAGACCATAAAACAGATGGGAGGTCTAAATGAGGTAAACCACTAATTTACTGAACTCAAAGCGTGCAACTGCTTTTCTCAGTAAAGTGCGCTCTGAAACTGGCAGCTATCTTTTGTGTCACAATCTGACACCAGAACTTAGTTATAATGGTTCTCTGATTACTTTGCCCCTCTTGAGCACTGCAATTAATTCTGCTCTCATAGCTGAGAGTTAAACAAGAAAATGTGTGTTTCATCAAGGACTGTGGTAATTAAAGCCTCATCCCTAGCAATTAGCCCTTGTATTACAGAGAGGAAGAAGTTGCTCAGAAACGCTCATCTTTATCAAGGCCACTGCATGTCAAACATGAATAAAGCATAATTGAGCTCTTCTGTCATTATCTTAGTCAGCCACTTAAATATCTTTAGAATGTGTATTTGTGTGAAATATTCCCTACTTATATAACTTTAAAATAGTTTTATTTTGTCAGAATACACTGATTTGATTAAAGGGTTAGTTTACCCCAAAATTTACATTCTGTCATTAATGTAACGTTACGTAATCTGCGGCTGCGTGCGCCTAGAAGAAAGTGATGTCACTGATGTCACATGGACTTCTTTACCTGTGTTTACCACGTTTCTGGATCTGGGATTATTTCAGTTGTTTTGCTGTCTATGGAGGGACAGATGGCTCTCTGATCAAAAATATCTTACTTTGTGTTCCAAAGATGAACAAAGTTCTTATGGGTTTGGAACGACATGAGGGTGAGTAATTAATGACAGAATTTTCATTTTTGGGTGAGCTAACCCTCTAAATGGCTCGAAAATGGTGTAGAAATTGTATTTTCGACATCATAGTAATTATATTGAATATATGTTGTTGATGTAAGACACTCATCAACATATATTCATGATTAAGGGAGATATATATGAAGTTGCTATTCCTATTTTGACCTGATTGATTATAAGGCTCCTTCAACCTCTGACCCTACTTCTTTCCCATTAATTTGACCGATGACCTTGGCTAGAAGCAGTGTTGACCTTAATGGCCTTTTCTTTTGGTTGGTGGCTAGCAGCAGTTAAGTTGGTTTTGAAAACAGCATTCATATATGCACTGACCACAGGCTTTAGCAAATTCTCCATCTCTGTGCCCCAAAACTTTGACCTCACAACCGTAAGGTCACATTGCATATTCATACAGACTTGGCTAACTCATGCATGAATTAGCCACAAAAGATGAAGTCATTGGACCGCAACACACGGTGCCTGGAGTTATTAAACTCATCTGGGCAAAAACCCTCTTGAAGTTCAAAATATATGTTCAGAAATGAGCATAACATGTATTGAAAAGTAAATAAAAGGTAGATTTATTAGTCATTTAGCCTAATGATAATAATAATGATAAACACACTTTGGCAAACTAATTTTGCTTTAACACAAATAACTTTTAGGAGATAAATCTAATTACTTGCTTTCAGCCCCCCAAAAATATGTTATAATATACAGACAACTGGTGATTATCACAAAATAAACTGTGACATTTACACTTTTTTTCCAGAATGTGTTACGATAACAATACAGGCAAGCAATTATTCTAGTCACCCTGAAGGGGTTTATTTTGTGATTTAGAACAACTGAATGTTCATTATCCCGCTAATTATGTGGCTCCCTCCTAAATAAACAATGAATGGACATGATTTCATGATTTTTCTTATTTTGTATTATTCATATTGTTATTTTATGCGAGGAGAAAGCAGCCACAGAGCAATGCAAGAGACATGAAACTAATACGTACGCAATACTTTTGCGAGTAAACAAAAACATAATGCTTTTGCAAGAGAACACAAATATATTTTTCAAGATAACGCACCGTTTCTCAGAGAGGAACACAATACTTTTGCAAATATTTCTCGTTGGAACATAATATTTTTGTGAGAGAATACAAATATTTTGCAAGATAATGCAAAGTTTCTCAGCAGAACATGGAACTTTTGCAAGAGAACACAAGTAATTTGCAAGACACAATGTTTCTCAATGCAATATTTTGGGTGAGAACGTAAATATTTTGCAAGATGGTGCGGATGATGAGGAGGGAACAGTGCTTTTGGAAGAGAACGCAAATATTTTGCAAGATAAAGTGAAGTTCTCGGAGGAACACAGTGCTTTTGTGAAAAAACACAAATGTTTCGAGAGTGATTCTTGAGGGAATGCAGTATTTGGGCAAAATATTTTTTTTCTATCATATAGGGCTTCGTACAGAGATCTATGCAGTCAAGTAAGTCTTGCAGTTGCAATTCTCAGGCAGTTTTTTAAAAGTTTCTCAAACACAAAAAACAACCTGGTTTCATAAAAATATGTACCTCTGTGCACGTTTTGTGCAACACCATTTTTTATGTGCCTTACTGCACGTTTCATCCCAGTTTTAAAGAGAAATCTCTGAGTGGTGCTAAAACACAGGTTAACCCTGGTACATTTATTACGTCGATATTGGTATGTATTGCAACAGTTCAGAATTGAATTATCTGTGGACTGTTGCTAAAAGTTAATGCTCTATCATGTTGGAAATATGCATTACACCAAATCCAACCCTATACCTACCCGAAATTCAAAACTGATATAAAAAGACATTTGTTGTTGCAGCCGTGCCAGTCCAACTTACTTTTACACAGATTTGAATTTGATGATGAGAGAAGATGTAGCTAAAGAACGATCGACAACTTATTCGTTAAGAATGTTAAGTTAAGGCCTGATCCGTCCGAGAAATATTTAAGCACCAACACTTTTACCTTTCTTGTAGAATTGTGCTTCAAATAAAGAACTTTATGTTGACCAGACTGTGACACCTTGTCTACATCGGGCCAAAACCTATTCTGCTGTCTACACTGGATGTGGCACGGTGCAACACGACAAATTCCTGACTGAAAACTAGTGCTGCATTCTATTTATGACGTATTGACACAAGTTTCAAATGATTTTCATCGGTCGCTTTGTCGCGTCCACTGTGGACAGACTTTAGCTGTTCAGCTGGTGCACCTTTCTTTTGAAAACTGCAGTGATATGTACTTGTTGGTACGTATTTCGTGTCTCGCTAAAAAGTGCGCAAAGGTACTTTTATGCCATGAGACCAGGTAGCAACAAATAATAAGTAAATAAATAAATTGCAAAATAACTTTTAAAAGGCAACATATATACATCTGTATATAAAGCTTAATGAACACATTAAAATGTTTGTATTGCAAGTGCACAATATTAAATATGCAATTCACAATAAGAACAGTGATAAGAACCTGCACTGCCATAACTGTTATTTATTGTTCAGATTTACTATCATTTTTGTTGGTTTGAGAAAATCTCCCAATGCTCTCTCTCCTGTGTATCTCTCTCGGTTCTCCCATATCCCTGCTGATGACACAGATTGCCCTTCACAGTGTTTCTGGAGGAGGTAATGAAATCTGTAATGGAACAGCAGGGCTGTGGACCATTTTGGATGCCTGAGATGAGTCCCTGCAGCTGCTAGACCTGCAATTACTGAATCAGAACAACACCAGTCAGCCACTTCCATGCTGGAGTTTGTTAAACACAGTTTAAGGGGACGAGTTGTCCATGATGTCACGTTCAAGTTTTATGGTAAGGGACACACACTACCACTAAATACATTTTCGGTTTAACGAAAAATAGATTTTCCGAGCTTCTGCTTCTCTGTCTCTGCAGTCTCTGTCTAATCATTTTTAATTTGGACAGTATTAGTGATTAAATGATGGCACTATACGAGCACATTCTGCTCATCAGACCCTATGTGTTCATGATTGTAATCAAGCATAGATAATTTCTCCCTGTCTTTCATTTAATCAAACAGCGTAAGAAGCAAAGTAGCTTGGAAAGTAGTTTGTTGTAGGTGCAACATCTTCGTATAAGACCTCTAAGAACTGAAATGAACTAAAATATTAAAGTGCAGTAGGCCAATAAAGTTTTGGGATGCTTAAATCACTCACTACAAATATATACATGTCTTTGCATTAAAAACAAAATATCAACTTTCATTTGGATGTGTTGCTATGTGCTTGTACTTAGTTTTGATTCCAGGTGGTGCACTATGGAAGCAAAAATAAATAAATAAAAAATGTTAAATAACAGATATATTTTGTGCAGTTCTGACTTTTGTTGCTTTAAATTAAGATTAAATTAAAATTGTTCTTATTAATTATTTATCTCTTTATTTTCTTAATCTGCAAACACTACCATAACCAACAATAATTGTTACAAAAATACTAGATAAACTTACTGCTTCTATTCACTGCTTCTCTTTCTCCTTCTGCCTTATCTTTCTATTTACAATAACAAACACATAATTTTATTCACTACTTGAACTTGAATCAGTAGACATTATTAAATACATTTTTAAACGTTCTTCACCCTTGTGCGGTTGAAGCCAATGTCCACTAGAGAGCAGACAAATAAAGGTTTTGGACCATATAAATGGAACTGGATGCCGAACGGTTCCATTTACATGCTAATAACTAAACTCTGCAATGTAAACAACATTTTTAATTACCTTAACCCTGTAACGGTCATATAAGAGTAAGTGTAATTGAATTAAAATATAAAGTATTTCAGTTTTAACTAGATTATTCCATGCATGCTGTGCACTTGATAGAATGTCTGGATTTCCTCAGCCTAATTGGATTTATTTAATGATAGTTATTAAAATGTTATTAGGTGAAGGCAATAAAAAAATGTTGTTTACAGAGCAATAACATGGTTTATACTTCAGTTTGATATTAACTGATTAATTAGAAGGGGTTTTTTGTATTTAGCCTGAGTTTTGTAGTTTAACTAAATAAACTAAATAATAAAAGATTTTATTTCATACTAGTTGCCAAGGCAACATTTCTCTATTTAATTTACTTTAATGTAAAAATATTTAAAAAGACAAAATCAATTAGGCTACTAAGTCTCTAAAATTATAACAGAAAATATACAAATAAAACATAATTTAACAAAAACTGTAATCTATGATCTCAGTGTGCTAAAATAACACTGGTAAGGTGTTTTAATATACTGGTATTTATTTCAACAGAGTTGGTTTAATATATTAATCTCGCAAAGAATCATTGCCAATATACCAAATCCTTCTTCAGACTTGCATGATTTGCCTGGTTTGCTTTCACCCTCAGGAAAAAAATGGATTTGGGATTAGCTCTTAGTTATGAAGGTACTGAAAATCATATAAAATACATGAGGAGGTCTTGAAACTGGGGATTGATTGGCAGCTATTTAAGCATGCAGAGAACTAATCACTAAACATGATGAGATGATGATCTCATTAGAGCTCACCCATCAGGACTAATGGCTGTGTTCAACACATTATCTTTAATTAGATCATAGAAATATACTTGTGTTGCTCATTGCCCGGATAGATCCTGTTAATCTGTTTATTTTTATGACGTAGAAGATTTTACTGCACAACAGAGAAGCATTTGAAAAAGCCCCTCAGATGTTTAGCTCATTTGGCACAGTAATAAGAAATCTAAGAAATGACAAATACTGTTAAAAGAAAGCAATCTGATCATTCTTTAAAAGGTTTATTGAATTTGTGGAAATTTGTTGGTCTTCTTATGGTGCAAGAGAGACGAATTCATCAAGTTTTTGGTCATTTGCAATAATTATACAAAACAGAAAAAGGTGTAGCAGTATTGCTGTGGTCTTTAACAGTGTAAACTACAGACATCGTGGTAAACATAAACCTGGATAAAGCTGGTTTACTCAGTGGCCTACGGTATCTTTTCAGCTCTAATACAGCTCTATCAACAAACCGCTCTAATGTGGCAATGCAAAAAAGGCACTTTAAAGCTGTTTTTCTTTTTTACTCTCAACAGAAACAACAAAAGAAACTCCATTCCTCCTCGTTCTGCTCCAGCATGGATCTTCAGCTCTCTGGTGCCTCTACTGGTCACAGGTTCAACACGCGGCTCATTCTAGATCATCATTTTGGGTGGACTCGTTAATTATCTGCATTGGACGAAAGGTCAAAGGGTCAGCATTTTTTATTTTGTGACTTAATAACATGTGTAAAGAATTTTTGTGCCACTTACGTGTCCATCTCTGGTCTCGATGGTCTTTATCAGCACTTTCTTTGTTGACAGGACGTCCATCGCAGGTCTGGTTTCCTTCATGGACTCTGAAGGACAAATATATAAACATATAAAATGTTACTGGTTACTGAATGCAGCTTGAATTTGAACTCTTTCATGCCCAAACCATGTTTATTCCCACTGCAAGTAAATGTATCTTTGATTTGATTTAACTGGATGCTATTTTAACACGAGAAGATGAGAAGCATTTCTTGTTCATTCTAAAAAAGCGATAAGCCTATTTATTTTACCGTCATAATTATTCATGATTATAAGCTTAGTTGTTTTCCCACTGTTCACAGTTTTTTAAGGAGGAACTAAAATATACTGTACCTCGAAGGGTTAATGATTGCAGGTTGGGGAATGGTGTGGTGATCCTGCAAAGAAAAAGAAAAGAGAAAAATATTGGTAAAAAAATTTTTATTTTATTTTATTTGTGAGCAAAATATCTTGTTAATATTTTGTTAATAGAATTAAAGCTTAAATAAAATAAAATAATGAAATAGCTAACACTAAATGATAATAAAGCAAAAAATAAATAAAAATGATCAACTACAATTGAAATAAAAAACTGAAAATAGAAAAATGAAAACTATTTGAATTGAATTGAATTAAAAAACACAACAGCATATACTAAATATCACTGCTAGCTAATATTTCTACAATCAAATCAGTAATCAAAATTCATGTTTCCACATTTACTCCACTAGGTGTCACTATAAGTCTGACTGTGCCTTTAAAGAAAAGATGAACAAAGTGAATACAAATAAAAATCTATTTGCAAAACCAAACATTCACCTGCTTTCTTCCCCTTCCAGCAGCTTCCTGTAGGTGGCGATCTCAATATCCAGGGCCATTTTAACGTTCAGCAGATCCTGGTATTCACGTAAATGGCGCGCCATCTCATCCTTCATGTTGTGGATGTCATCCTCTAGACGAACGATGTTGTCCTGGTAACCGGATGCCTCCATGGAGAAGTTATCTTCCATCTCTCTCATCTGACGCTCCAGGGACTCATTCTGAAATGACGAATTTGATTAATCAGTCATTTAAACAGTCAAAATATAAAGCTCTTTAATAAAACCTAATTATATTTAACTAAATCTGAAATTATATATTCTATTTATATACAATTATATATATTATATTTATATACAGTACTGTGCAAAAGTCTTAGGCCACCAGTATTTTTACCAACAAAAATGGTTTTAAGTGAGTTATTTCTATCTTTTGCGGTAGCGTGTCAGTTGGAAATATCAGTTTACATTTCCAAACATTATTTTTGTCATTAAT